>CAUYON010149552.1:0-45850 GCA_963573935.1 Arctocebus calabarensis
TGCATAGGGAAGGTTCAGAATAACAGAAATGTTAATATGAGTATCTCTGGGTGGTAGTTAAGAGACTATTTTTTCTGTATTTTTAATTTTTTACAGAGAATTTGTAATTTTTTTTTTTTTTTTTTTGAGACAGAGCCTCAAGCTGTCACCCTGGGTAGAGTGCTGTGACATCACAGCTCACAGCAACCTCCAATTCCTGGGCTCAAGCGAGTCTCCTGCCTCCACCTGGGACCACAGGCGCCCGCCACAACGCCCGGCCATTTTTTGGTTGCAGCCGTCATTGTTGTTTGGCGGGCCCGGCTGGATTCGAACCCGCCAGCTCAGGTGTACGTGGCTGGCGCCTTAGCCCGCTGAGCCTGTAATTTTTTTTTTAAATAAATACATGCCCCTCTCCACTTTCTGCCCTCCTCCAGAGGCTGGATCAGCCTTCCACTTCAACCTGCTCCTTCTCTGCAGTTGGAGCTTTTGCAGGGCCTGGGTTTTCAGTTCAACGGTTTCCCTTGTGACCTCTGGTTGTTTATTGGGGCCACTGAGTCCAGCACTGTTGAGGATAGACAGTCTCTCTGAAACACTCTTGCGGGAAGAGGAGAAAGTCACAGAGGAGGCTGCCCAGGCACCCTCCAATGATTGGGCCCCCCAGTATACCCAGTGGTTGGCAAAGTTCTGGGTGCGAATGACAGGAGTAAAGGAGCGGGCTGGATTTGTGCCTTTACCAGTACAAAACATCCCAAAGGGGTGCCCCAGGGCAAGCGAGAAGCCAACAGCAAGCACCATGGAGCTCAGGTGGCCATTCTGAGTCTTGCCCATGGCGGAAATGCAGAGCACGGAGTGTCAGAAAGATCTCCACCATGGTGGCGGCCCATGCTCACCCCAGGGAGGAACCGTAGTCCCACTGCCGGGGGACTGAGGCATTTGAGCCCAGGTGTCTGAGGTTGCAGTGAGCTGTATGATAATAGGAAGGAAAAAGGAAAGATCCATCTACAACGTTTTCTTGGCAGCGTATTTTCCCCCTCTCTCATGGGCACGGTTAATATCTGGGACGCAACAGGGAGTTCTGAAACTCTGGTCGAGCTAGCTGCACACGTGGGTGCAGACAGACAGCCTGGAACTTAACTGGGGACTGTTTTCATAGTGTCTTTTTCTAGATGTTCTGCACCTGTGACGTTTAGTCAGCCCACAGGGCGAGGAGTGCTTCATGGACCCACACCCTCATTTTATGACTCCTCCACTGTGAAGTTACTGAAAATGTGAAATGGTATTTACGAACTGTGGCCAAACAGTGATAAGCTGTGGGCAGAAACGTGAGAGGAGTCTTTCAAAGCGTCTATATTAAAACATGCAGGGTGGCGCCTGTGGCTCAAAGGAGTAGGGCGCCGGCCCCATATACTACAGGTTCAAACCTGGCCCCAGCCAAAAACTGCAAGAAGAAAAAACATGGGTAAATTGTACTTCCCCTGCTCAGGGACAAGTGGAGAGTGTCCAGAAGGCCTGGGCAGTGGGGTGTGGGGTCCTCACGGGAGTGTGCCCTTCTCTCACCTTCATTCATCTGATATTCAGAGCCACACTCAAAGGTGCACAACAGTAAGCCCATCCTGCAGAGACAAGAGGCAGAACGGGTTCAAATCTCATCTCTCTCTCTCCAAATCCAGAGCCTTTGTCTTGTCACTGTGAGGGGATCTGGAGACTATTTCCCCACTTCTATAGCACCATGCCATTCCTTGCCCAGGAAGTTTCTGGAAAACAGAATCCTATTTTTTTTTTAGACAGTCACCCTCGGTAGAGTGCTGTGGCATCACAGCTCACAGCAACCTCAAACTCTTGGGCTTAAGCGATTCTCTTGCCTCAGCCTCCCAAGTAGCTGGGACTATAGGCACCTGCCACAACGCCCAGCTATTTTTTTTTTATTGCAATTGTCGTTGTTTCTCTAGCTGGCCCAAGCTGGGTTCGAACCTGCCTGTGGCCGGTGTCCTAACCACTGAGCACAGGCGCCAAACCTGGAAAACAGAATCCTAATACATAAATAGTACCGCCTGGATTCCACTCACCATCCACCTCTCACACCGCCTCTCACAGAGGCATATGTTTTGGCCTACTGTAATGTTTGTCGTTTGGTGGGGACGGAGAGGTGGCCTTGGGATCTTCTAATACAATGTCATTCTTTTGTTTTCTTTTTCTTTTGAGACAGTCTCACTTTGCCACCCTTGATAGAGTGCTGTAGTGTCATAGCTCACAGCAACCTCAAACTCCTGGGCTCAAGCTATTCTCTCGCCTCAGCCTCCCAAGTAGCTGGGACTATAAGCACCCTCCTCAATGTCAGGCTACTTTTAGAAACAAGGTCTTGGGGCTTGGCGCCTGTGGCTCAACAAGCTAAAGCACCAGCCATGTACACCTGAGCTGGTGGGTTCGAATCCAGCCTGGGCCTGCCAAACAACAATGACGGCTGCAACCAAAAAATGGCCGGGCATTGTGGCGGGCGCCTGTAGTCCCAGCTACTTGGGAGGCAGAGGCAAGAGACTTGCTTGAGCCCAGGAGTTAGAGGTTGCTGTGAGCTGTGATGCCACAGCACTCTATCCAGGGTGACAGCTCGAGGCTCTGCTAAAAAAAAAAGAAACAAGATCTTGGCTCGGTGCCTGTGGCTCAACGGGCTAAGGCGCCAGCCACGTACACCTGAGCTGGCGGGTTCGAATCCAGCCTGGGCTGCCAAACAACAATGATGGCTGCAACCAAAAAATGGCCGGGTGTTGTGGTGGGCACCTGTGGTCCCAGCTACTTGGGAGGCAGAGGCAAGAGACTCGCTTGAGCCCAAGAATTGGAGGTTGCTGTGAGCTGTGATGCCACGGCACTCTATTCAGGGTGACAGCTTGAGGCTCTGTCTCAAAAAAAAAAAAGAAAGAAAGAAAGAAAGAAGGTCTTGAGGTCTTGCTCTGGCCCAGGCTGGTCTCAAACCTGTGAGCTCAGGAAATCCACCCACCCCGTCCTCCCAGAGTGCTAGGATTACAGGCATGAGCCACTGTGCCCAGACTTCCGTTCTTTCTTTTTTTTTTTTTTTTTTTTTTTTTATACAGAGTCTAAATCTGTTGCCCTGGATAGAGTGCTGTGGTGTCACAGCTCACCACAACCTCAAACTCTTGGGTTCAAATGTTTCTCCTGCCTCAGCCTCCCAAGTAGCTGGGACTACAGGTGCCCACCACAACACCCACCTAGGTTTTCTATTTTGAGTAGAAACAGGGGCTCGCTCTTGCTCTGGCCAGTGTCTAACTCTCCAACTCCTGAGCTCAGGCAGTCCACCTGCCTCAGCTTCCCAGAGTGCTGGGACTACAGGTGTGAGCCACTGTGCCCGGTTCTTACAATGCCAGTTTTAAATAAGATATGCCGTCAGTCATTCCTGATTTCTACCTCTGAAAATAATAAGAGAAGTTCCTTTATCACCTGCTGTATAAACCTTAAATTAAATTATTGTTAAGCATATTTTAATATTCCAAGATCTGCAGGCTTGTGCTAACCCAGGCATAACTCTGATAGACTTAGATCTTGACCATATTTTCGTTCGTCCTTCTGGTGAACATTGAGGCCTTTTCCTTCGTACCCTTAGTTTCTATGTACCCTAGATTTATATGACCTGCAGAACATCTGGTTTTAAATATCTTTTTTGAGATGTAGTTTACATTTACTGTAAAATTAACCTGTATTAAGCCACAGTTCTGAGTTTTACTTAACATAATGCAGTTGTGCAGCTATTGCCTTGTCCAAGTTTTAGAGTGCTTCCTTCATTCCAGAAAGTTCTGTCGTGCCTATTTGCAGTCAGTCTTCTCCCTCGTCCCCATGCTAGGCAATGACTAATGTATCTATAGTTCTGGCATTTTTTTTTAGAAATTTCGTGATGGAGCTGGAACATATTCTTCTTAGCAAAGTATCTCAAGAATGGAAGAAAAGGTATCTAATGTATTTAGCCCTACTATGAAACCAATTTATAGCTTTCTTGTGAAAGCTATAACCCAACTATGGCCCAAGAAGAAGAGGAAAGAAGAGAAGGAGAGGAGGTGAGAGGGGAGGATGGGTGGAGGGAGGCTGATTGGTGAGACCACACCTATGATGCATTTCACAAGGGTACATATTAAATTTGCTAAGTGTAGGGTATAAATGTCTGAACACAATAACTAACAAAATGTGGTGAAGACTATGTTAACCAGTCTGATGAAAATATTTCAAATGGCATATAAAACTAGCACATTATACCCCATGATTGCATTAAAGTATACAGCCATGATTTAATAAAAGAAAAATAAAATAAGATAAAACCTAACCTCTCTGACTCCACACACCATCTCTTAACTACTATTACTTTTGTTCTAGGACAATCAAACAGAGTTTATAGGAATGGACATTTTGACACTCAAGTGGGAGGGCAGAGCTTAGTTTAGCATCCATGAATGTACAGATGCCTACAAAGCTACCAATCCCAAATCTCAGTGCCTTCTAAGAACTCTAGGCATGATAAGCATCTTCACTAACATGGTGGAATTCCCTAAGGAGTTCAAGGTCCTTGTGATTTTTCCAAATCAAGGGTAAATATCTGTTCTGTGTACATGAAGCTTGCTACCATTTCAGAGCCTTTGTTTTTGCTGTCACTTCTTCCAGGAACTTTCTTTCCCTGCCTTTTTGCATGGTAGCCTCCTTCTCATCCCTCAAGGTTCAGTTCAAGGGTATCTCCCCAGAGAGGCTGGTCCTGACTACCTCCTCTAAAGAAGTACACACCACTCGGCTCCTTCATCACCCTCTACATCATCACCCTGGTGGTGTCCATTGCACCATCACAGGCTTCAACTATCCAGTATTTGTTTTTAAGTTTATTGTTTGATTCCCTCACTAGAGTAAAACCAAATTGTTTGAGGACAAGCAATTTTTCTATTCTATTTATCATTGTGTTCCTTGTTCTTAAATAGTGCCAGACACATAAAGAACACTCCAGAAACATTCACTGGATACGCAAACTAAATGCATGGATGAAAGTCATTAAAGAAACAATCGTTTTCTGCCTAATGCCTTGTATGGTCTTCTAGTAATTACCAATCACTTAGAGACCATGGGGATGTGCTACCATGGGTGGACATTTCCTTAGTAAGCAGGGCTGGCGTCACCAAGGCATGGCAAAGAATGCAGAATAGACTTTACTACTTTTTACATGAACTTCTTTCTAAATGTGGCAAAATAATAAATAATTAGGCCAATTATATTATGTACAGGCAAAAAATTCAGAAGCTTAATAAAGACTCTTTCAGAAATAATGTGGTAACTCCTTATTTATTCTCTCCTCTGGGAAAGCATTGAGGTGACATCATTGTCCTTGACCATAGAAATGAAATATAAACCTGAGTCGCATGCTAAGAGGTTCAAAGTATTCTTCCATGCTTTACTTTCCTAAATCACTCACACCTCTTTTGAATTTCCTATTTTAAATTATTGGACTTGCAGCTTTCTATTTGGCTTTCTCTTCCATTCTTGCCTTGAATTGATTTAGAACCTGGCTCTATACCATGTGCTTTAGGATTGACCATGAAATCCCATGGAAAGCTTCAATCAGGACATACCCAAGCCTCAATATCCAGCTGAAATTCCAGTCCAGGTTCTGGTGCTTGGTTTTACAGGCTGGAAATGTAATTTGTCCAGAAGAGACTAACTGATAAATAGATGTCCATTTTAAACATAATGCCCCAGATTAAAATATTAAGTTTTAAGACAATCTCAATACTTGTCCCACAAATAATAAACTTACAAACCTGAATGATCTTTTACTTGTTGATCAAACTTCAAGTCAGAAAAGGGTGTAGGATCATTTTGAGGGGTATGTCATTTAGGGTCAAAAGGACCACTAGCTAGAACAGCTTGGGTACAGGACTTAAGAATTACCAATTCCCTCATCTGTTCAAAAATAGTACCTACCTCCTGGGATTGCGAGGATGCATCAAGCAATGCACATAAAGCCCTCAGCACAGCATGTGGGCCATAGAAAGCTTTCAGTAAATGATAGCTGTTAATCATAACAATAAAAAAATGCTTGGAATATCTTTCCCTACTTCTCCACCAGGAAACTTTTCTTTCATCCTTCAAGTCTGTTCGATATTGCTTTGCTCTGTTTCCCCCACAGGCGGTCCTAGTCACCTTCCTTGCTGAGACACCATTGTTCATATTTTTATACCAATGATGATATCATTATTCATGTATTTCAGGAACTAACTATTCATTAAATCTTGATTCAACGAATGTTGAACCTTGACCTCACCTGAAACCAACAGTGGTTTATTGCAAAGTGGCTTTTCTGAAGCTCTAAATTGTTAGAGAAATTAATATTTTACAGGAGCCAGCAGCACACAGAAAAGCCTTCTCACTCAGTGCCTGGGCTTTGTTCTCTGGCCTTTGTGGGGAGTAGGGAGAGATCTAAGTATTCAACTGAGAAAAAGTAAAAGTTTTCACTTTGCTCACATATTTTGAAAAATGTTGGCCTTGGAAGCAAAGGCAGGATCTTGGATCAGCTCTTAGTAAGTGCTTTTGCTTGAAATTTGAAAAACAGTTGCAGGAAGGTGCCAATAACTCTGGTACATAACGAAGACAAGCATTTTCTCAAATGTCTGCTGCTGAAGTGAGCCAGGAGCCCACTCATTATAATGCTCTTAATATTTAATTTAATCAATTAATCACCTGGCTCGTAAATGTTTCCTTCATCCTAAATCTATTCTCCTGGACTGGCACAACACTCTCACTCGTTCAGAAACACATAAAATTCCTCACTCTTCTCAGCGCTCAGTGCAGGATGAAGACTATGTGACCTTGGAGCCCTTTCCAACTCTGAAATTCTATGACTCTGAGATTCCCTCAGCCAGATAAATTTTTATTAGTTTTCACGGTTCACACCAGGATAAGAGAGCCTCCCTTACCCATTCAGGAGTAAACTGTGATGCCGTTAACAATCTACTGGGTTATGATTCAAAAAGTGATGGCACCAGACTCTTCAAACGGTGCGGCTATAGCGATTTTGCCAAGAAGAAGAATCTAAAAGACCCCGAACATCAGGCAAACTTGCTTTCCCTGCACCATCTTGAGACAAACTCCCTCTCAGCATGCCCAGCCAAACAGTCTTGTAAGCTTATTTCGACATCACTTTGCCTCCCTCTAGACTATCTATTGCCTAGACATAGCACCAAATGAAGGACCAACAACAAATAAATCTGATGAATCACCTTGATCTCTCTCTTTTTTCTCTCTTTCTCTCTTCGTAGTGTCTCTCTCTCTCTTTTTTTTTCCTGAGGGATTTTATTTCTGACAGTCTCCCTTGTAGTCTTCTCATGAATCATCTTACTTCCTCCGAGAATATTTGCTTTCAGAGGCTACGAACCCTCCAGGGAAAGTTGTGTCTGGCTGAGGTGCAGGCTGTGCAAATGATGGCAATGATTTAGCTTTAGCTGAGAAAGCATTCCCCAAACTTCAGTACCATCTCTTTTTTGCTCTTCTATTCAGCTCTTGTGACTTGGCCTTCATTCATTCCTTCATTTATTCTTTCATTCATCTTTTCCATTCTCATTTGCTTTTCCAATTATAATTTGTTATTAGTCAAAGAAATTTCATTTCTCATTTGCTTTTCCAATTATAATTTGTTATTAGTCTAAGAAATTTCATTTAAGTTACTCTAATGTTACTTGATTTGCTGTTTTGGGTACACAAATTAAATTTTGCATCTCTACCTCTAACATCTTTTTGATTTGTGGCTATAGTAATGTGTCCTATTAAAACAGGAAATATATATACTTTCCATAGGTCCATATTGGGATCACTATCATAAAACGTCTTATGAAGTGCCAGGCACTCTGGTTAGCTTTTCATATAGTATCTCCCTGAGTTGTACAGTAACCCAATGAGAAGTTACTATTATTCCTTGTTTCCTGATGATAAATTCTGATGAGGACAGCATCAAGCTATGTTCCTTATCCTGTCCTTGATTTCTACATCTTGTATGCGGCAAATATGAGGTGCTCATTCATATATGCATTTTGCAAAACATCACCAATTATAAGGACCATAATGGATCATGCATTCTGTTGGCCGGGGGATGAAGCTAAGTACAAGGCAGACATCATTGTACCCTTTGTCCAACTTATACTCAAACAGGAGAGATAAGTGTTTAATGAATGAATAAATGAATGCAAAGGCCAAAGTTAATGGAAATTAAGCCATTTCTGATTAATAGCAGAATATTCACACTCAGGACACAATGTCTCCAAGTCTTTGCCACTCACATGAAACAATTTTAGGCAGAATAGTTGACCTCAAGGAGGCCACAGAGGCCAGAGAATGAATAAAAGGTAGGAGGGCATAGGAAAGCAAGTAACGAAATAATTACAATGTAACCTATTTAGAATTTAGCAAGTCCTTACTATATACCAAGTATTGTTTGGCTGACTTTGTGAATATTGACACTTTAAGTCTTAGAATTTTAAGTAAGCTTCCCAAGATCACCCAGCCCGTAAGCGGTAGGAATGTGTATCCAGGCACATTCCAATGCAATTATGTCTATTCTTATCACTAAGTTATATCCTCCCAGTGTGACAGTGTTCCAGGAATTATACTAGCCTCTTTGGATTCAAAAACAAGTAAGATATGACCCCAAATCTTGAAGAGCTCAAAATCAAATTGGGAAGACAAATGTCAAAATATAATTAACAAAACAAATACACTGGCAGACTATGTTTAATTTATTTTTATTATTACTTAGCATTCAGTACACTGAACTTGAAGAGTGCTTGGTGGCTGTGGTAGACTAAATTACTGGTCCCTGCATTCACACTTTTTCCATGGTATTGGGGTGGGCTTATTATATTTCCATACACCCTGACTTTGGTCATGTGACTCACTTGGGTGAAATAAAAGAGACGCCATGGACCTTCCCACCCTAGTCCTTAAGCATCACAGCAGGTTCTGCTGGCTCTCTTGTGTCTCTAGGAACTTGCCTTGGCTAAGCCCCAGATGCAAAGAAGATGAGAAACACAGAGAAGAACCACCTAACTCATTGGAAGTCTCACAGTTTGAAGCAGAGCTGCCTAGATCTGCCAGCCTGTCCTAGATCAGTCGACCCCTGGCCTATGCACAGATGTAAGCAAAGTCCAGCTGAGCTCAGCAAAACTATCCCTGCCAACTTGCAGAAACATAAGAAATAAATTCTGTTACAGTGTGTACATTTACTTTCTGGGGCTGCTGTAACAAAAGACTGGGTGGTTGAAAGAGAAGAAAAATATTTTCTCACAATTTTGGGTGCTAGAAGCCCAAGATCAAGGTGTCAGTGGTTTGGATTTGTCTTGCTCTTTAGCTTATAGAGGGCTTCTTCCTCGCTGGTGCCCACAGGTCTGTGTTCTAATTTCCTAGTCTAAGGAGGATACCAGTCACATTGGACTAGTCCCCACCTTTTTACCCTTATGACTTCATTTTTATCTTAACTAACTCATTAAAGGCTTCATCTTCCAAACAGTCACATTCTGAGGCCCTGGGGGCTTTAGAGCTTCATGAATATATGAATTGGGGGGAGGGAACACAATTCCACTCAACAATATGCCTTTGAGATTTCGTGCTCTTTCTTAAGCAGTAATAGCTAATAGCTAAATAACCAGTTGACGTGGACTGGATTTGTCTAAAGATGTAAGATACCTTTTGGAGTTAAAAATATAGAGTCACTAATTCTTTTTCTCCAATATTAAGAAGTATGAAGCTATGAAGTATCTTCTTGTGAACACTGCTAATCCAGACAAAGTCCTGTGACGGGGGTCTCCAAGATGTTGTCATCACAGTAGGAGGGAATACGATTAGCGTGCTCTAAAATAGAGGGATAGAGAAAAAAGAAGAATCATCCTAGATCCATAAGGTCCTGACCTAGCTGCCCAGATGAGTAAATTTAAAAGCCAGGATGCTGGGAGGCCAGTCTGAATCTGGTGTGAAGCACTAATACCTAAGCGTGAGGCTGAAGGAAGAACGGAGGTTCAGGTCTAGCAGCTAAAGTATCCAAGAATTGGTTCCTAGGCACAAACAAGCTCTGCAGGGGATTCTGGGACACATAGTAGAAAGGAAGTGTCTATGGAAAAGTAGAGTAGACTCTTCGGGACAGCAGGGGCTTCTCAGTAATTATACTGCAAGGTTTTGCTCTTAGACTGACGGCATTAGCTACTCCAGGAAACTTGTTAAGAAACAAAAATCTTAGGTACCAAACTACCCAACCTGCTAAATTAGGATCTGCATGTTCAACAAGATCCCCAGGTGATTCTTATGCACATTGAAGTTTGAAAAGCCTTATTGTAGAGGACATTACTGTGTGTGTGTGTAGGGGGTTTATTTAGGTAAATTGAATGATACATCAAAACTCCCTCATTATGTTATATATAATAATTCCACTGTTATTTTTGTTGTAGAAATCCCATTAGGTTTTCTACTGGCATGATGGTCAGTTTTATGTATCAACTTAGTGTAGATACAGGTCCAGTTACTCAGTCAAATGCTGCTGTAAAGGTAATTTGTAGATGTGATTACAGTTCATAACCAGCTGCTGCTATGGACCCGAATTTTGTCTCCCCCAAATTCATACCCTGAAGGCTTAACACCCATTGTCTGTAATAGAGATGGGGGCCTCTAAGAGAAGAAGTCATTAAGATAAAATGGGATTATAAGGTCTCATCACATAAGATTAGTGTCCTATAAAAAGAAACACACACACAAACCCCCCCATCTCTCTTACCATCCCACTGCCATGTGAGAACCCAACAAGAAGGCA
Organism: Arctocebus calabarensis; assembly: GCA_963573935.1. Classification (NCBI taxonomy): domain Eukaryota; kingdom Metazoa; phylum Chordata; class Mammalia; order Primates; family Lorisidae; genus Arctocebus; species Arctocebus calabarensis. Next base: position 10,805 of record CAUYON010149552.1, read on the forward strand.
GCCGTCTGAAAGCCAGGAAGAGAGCCCTCACCAAAAGCAGACTCTGCTGCACCTTGATCTTAGACTTTCCAGCCTCCAGAACTGTGAGAAATAAATAAATTTTTGTTTCAAGCCATATATGCAGGCTGTGGTATTTCATTAAGGCAGCCTGAGCAGACTAATACAGTTAGGTTTAAGAAAGACTATCCTACATAATCTGGGTGTGCCTGATTCAGTCAAAAGATCTTTAATAGGAGAACTGAAGCTTCCCCATGGAAGAAAAGTTTCCGCCTGCAGAAGGTGACTCATGAAGAAGAGGACCAGCCTCTTCCATCAGCCTTCCTAACAGCCTGACTTATAAATTTTGAACTGGCCTCCCCAGCTAACCACAATTGCATAAGCCAACTCTTTGAAATAAGTCTCTTTATACACAGACCACCTTCTGGTTGGTACTTTATACAATTGACTTATCTGGGTTATTTTTGTTAATTTTCATGTTTCTGTGTTTATTTTTACTGATTATCATTTAATTTTTCATTAATATATCTGTTTTATTTTCATTATTTCCTTCCATAATTTTTTTGGCTTAACATTCTTGAATTTTTTCTTTTTTCTTTAGATATAATTCTTCTTTTTCTAGTTTTCTGTTTTATTAATAAAAATACATAAAGTTATGAACTTTTCCTGCTTTGGTTACTGCTTTAAATGTATTCCATACATCTTGTTTTTGTTATCATTAATTTTATAAATTCTGCAATTTGGCTTTGATTTTCCCTTTTCTGTACAAGTCATAGAATAGAGAAGTCTCTTTTGAAATTTTAAGGGAGTATTTTTATTTTGTTTTGTGATTTTTAGCTTTATTGCTTTGTGATCAGATTGTTGTTTATATTCCGCTCTATGGAACCTATCCTGCACTTTCTTTGCGTCATAAGATATGGTCAATTTTTGCAAATGTTTTAGTTTAGGTATGCTTGAGAGGAAGCGCTGTATTTTTAAATCAAGGTGTGAACAATGTATATTTTATTATATCCATATAACCATAACGTAGATCTTATTTATCATGTGGTTTTTATTTTTTGTATCCTAACTTACCCTCTGTTCACGGGATCTTTGTCTTGGGCTGAACCACTGGCTTAAATCCATGATATTAGTTTTTTTCTGTTTATTTCTCTTTGTTTCCCCTGTAACATTTGCTCTGTGATGGCATTTTCTGTACTTTTGGTGTAAGAACATTTATATGTGTTACATCTTCATTGTAAATTTATTGTCTTTAATACAATAAAGGCTCCTTTAATTTTTTTGTTTTTCATTTTTACATTGGAGCCTGAATTCTTATCAGATAGAATGATTGTACCTTCTCTCTTTTATCGATTTTATTCCACTAATATACCCTTGTCCACCTGACCTATGTATTTCCTTTTTTGTCTTTCTGAATCATTTTGTTTTCAGGTAATTCTGTTTTATTTCATTTAACTTTCTGTACTACAATAGCTCTAATGCTATAGGCCAAGGAACTCATGTGGGGGTTGTGGCAACTACCAATTATTTCTATTTTAATTATATATTTGGGGATTGGAGAAATGACTGCCAAGTGGGTCCATGAAGCCAGCAGACCCATTGAAAGCTGGATCTAAGCCAGGACTCTAATATGAGGGTGCTATAATAATACCTTGGGTATCAACAATTACTTAGACTCTATATCCAACAGTCCTTGAAATGTGGGAATGTTCTCCAACCCTCTGGAATAGGTCTCTATTTGAAAGAAAGAGAATCATTTGGACAAACTATTACCATTTTCACTTGCCATGGTGCAGTAGGTTCCTTTCTTCTGGGGCCTGACTTCTCTTTCAGTCCATGGGGTCTGGATTTGTAACATAACTTGGGTCAGGAAACAGTAGGAAATCCTGACTCTCTTTATTCTTGGCATTTGGAGCTGCAAACTACCCTCTGATCCACTTACAATTGTCTGCCCATGAATTCTCTTGATTGTATATGTTGAGCAGTTACTCTCTCCACATCAGTCCTCCTTGGCTGCCACTTTACCCATGACGCTTGCTACCACAGCTTACTCTCGGGGCTGCTGATGAAGCCTGCACATGGCTATCTGGCCTCTTGTTTTGAGGTCTCATTCCCATTACTAGGAGTGACCCTCAGTTCTGTAATGTCACCCTTTACTGTCAGCCCTACACTAAAGAGCACTAAGGACCGTCTCAGTGGCACTGGTGTCCTTCTCACCATCACATTCCAAAGGGCATGTGCCCTTTGACAAATAGGTATGTCCCAGCCCCACTCATGGGACATCATTCTCTGGTGGATTTTCTAGCATTATATAGTATATACACTCTAGTATGCCCACTTATTTTGGTTTTCTAATTCTTTCTTCCACCACCTGCTATGAAAAATCTGGAATTCCTTCTTTGCTTCTCATGGGCCATTGCTTTCTCTGTGCTTCTGGTTGACATCCTAGTAATGTGTTTGTACCATCCTCCCAGGGTGATTGCAAGACTATTAAAGAATGCTCCCATACTGACAATTCCTTTATCCAAGGTTATTTTCTTCTGCCCTTGACAGAATACTTTTGGGATCTAGTCTCGCGTGTGCTCTGCCAGCTCCCTCTGGTGCATGTTGACAAGGTCATACAGCTGTGTAGTCTCTTTACCCCTTTTCCATATACTCCTGGCTGGGTTAGGTTATGACTTAAGTGTAGTTTTTGCAGTAGCCAAGAAGTGAGATGACAAAAAATTATGAGAGGGGTGCTTATTGTGCAGAGATGAGGCACCTATATCAGGAAGAGGCTGCCCTCTTCTGCTGGTATGAGGAAGTGGTTTCTCTAATCTGTCTTGTTATTTTACTATGGGAGGCCTCTCTCTCTCTCTCTCTCTCCTGGAGGGAACTACTGACCTTCAATAGAAATAGCAGGCTACTTTTGTAGGTTCAAAGGATTTAAGAGAATCAAGGTATTCAAGATTTTCAGGTTCATCAATTCAAACTCTCCCTCCCATGTGTCATGGTTGAGAGTTTAATCTCCTTTGGAAATCGTCTATGTTACTAAAACGTAAAACTAGTCCTTAGATTTCACTACCCTCCTGAGTCAAATGATGAGAAAGTCATGGTTTTGCTACCAAGGAGGCTCTCTGGCATTCACATTTAGATTTTATTTGGTGATTAATGATGATGATTTGATGATTTTATTATCTTTCCCCAGGTCATCCATCAAGCTTAGCAGTAGCCAGCTAATTTCTCTGTCCTTAGAATTTCTATGTTCTTCATTTTTCTCAAGTGCCTGATGCCTTTCAGCAATTAATGCATTCTCATTAACTGATGAACGATCCCAGCTTGTCACCGAGAAGAGCTTGCACCACTACCTGTGCTTCATTGAAATGGGGTCCTCCTTGCCAGCTGATCGGCCAGTAGGTGATCCAGCATCTAAAGTCAATTCTAGCATCTGTAAGACCACTTCTTACAAACCATCATCTAGAAGGTAAACTCTGAGCTGGAGATTAGCATGTTAAATTTGTGTTAGTAGATACTCTTTGATGAACACTTGCAGAGGGTAGGTAGAGGAAGCAGGGTTGAGAAGAAAGAGAAATTATGAAGTGATGCAGACCCAGTAAAGGTCCCAGCCAATCCCACAGAAAGCTCTGGAGCCGAGATGGCCTTTCAGAGTTATCCTGAGTTGGAGTAAGAGAGGCTGAGCTTTTATACACTTTTCTCAATCACTGGAGGAAGATTTGACTGGTTCACAAACTCATCCTAGAAAAAGTGATACATACCTTGCTGCTGAATATCACTATGGTAACCAGATGGCCAAGGGGAATACCTTGACGGTGACCACAGAGATATTCAGCAATGAGATATGTAGTATTTTTTCTAAATGAGTTCAAAAACTTAATTGTTCTCACCTCATATATACAGTATCTATCAGTCCATATCTACTCTTTTCTTTTTTTTTGAGACAGAGTCTCACTATGTCACCCTTAGAGTGCTGTGGCGTCACAGCTCACAACAACCTCCAACTCCTGGGCTTAAGCAATCGTCTTGCCTCAGTCCCCCAAGTAGCTGGGACCACAGGAGCCCACCACAATGCCGGTTATTTTTTTTCTTGTAGTTATCATTGTTTTAGCAGGCCCAGGCCAGGTTCGAACCGGCCAGCCCTGCTGTACATGGCCAGCGCCCTAGCCACTGAGCTACAGGCTCCGAGCCTAATTTTATCTTTTCTAATACCTTTTGGTACTTAGTAATATTTTTATTTGTGTTCTAGTAGTAACCTATACACTAACATGTTAAAAAAAGCTCTTTATTCTCCTTTCCTATTTGGTTTTTTACTATTTGGTATCTGAGGTTTAACTTATATACTCTGACTCTCACCTTTTTTGTTTCTCTGCCTTTAAAAAAATTAACCCACTTATTTATACTCTGGATGAATTTGTCCCTTAGTAGATTCTTTATAAAGTGTACTTGTACTTTATCTCTTGAAAAGTATTGCTACTGGAAGGACAGCTTGACTCGATAGGAAATCCTTGGCTCACACTTCCTTTTTTCAAGTGTCTTGAAAAATATTTCTTCACTGCTATCTGTCTTTGCATATTGTAGTTGGGAACTCTTATGTCAATTTTATTTTCTTTGTCAATAATATAGGGCTTTCTTATTATTGTCTTGTTTTATAGGCTATGAAGACTTTATTTCTAAAGTCTAATAATTTAACTAGGCTATGTCTCTGAGATGACTAATCCCATCAGATAAATCTTTTCAGCACATTGAATACAATGAGTCCTTAATATATAGAAATAGGTCTTTATGGGTATTTCTGAGAAGATTTCTGGGATTGTGATCAAAGTGTTGTTTTTCTTCAGAGATTGCAGATATATATATATGATCTTCTTTTTCTGTACCAAATATTTTCTCTTGATTCTTTTTAATTTTTTCTTTATTTCTATTGTCTGCCCTATTTTCATTCTCTTGACTATCCATTGATTCTATCAAATTACAGTTTAATGTTTTCTTATTTAAATAATTTGTGATGTTATCTTCATTTCTAAGATGAATTTGATTTTCTCTACTTATTTTTTCCTGAGTTTAGTCATTTTATATCTTCCTGATATTTTTTCATATTTGTGCTGAGTTTTTAATTTCTAATTTGAGTTATTAATTTTGTAACTACAAATTCTTGTTTTTAGGTATGTAATTCAGTGGGGGCTACTATGTTATAGCTTTTATTTTTTTTAACTTTGTGGTTGACATTTTTGGGAGTATTCTTAATAGCTAGTATGATCTGACTCTTCGTTTTGTTTCTTTTCGTCTAACTTTGTGGATGCCGTCTACTTTTCCTGTTCATTCTCAACATCTAATTTCCAGGACCAGAAATATTAGCTGTATGTACAGAAAACTGAAAGTTTTCAGACTTGTTAGGTTCCTTAGTTCAAAAATACCTTCTTTGGTTAGTGTGGCGAAATGCAGTTTGTTTAATCAATTTTACTATTTTAGTGTGGGGAGGATTTAGGTGTATTGTGTTTTGTGATCTCTCTCTCTCTCTCCCTTCCTCCTTATCCAGACAGAAACAGAGCGTGAATGTAAATTGCCTGCATTTGTTTATTTATTTATTTATTTTACCTTTACCACCATGTAAGTGTCCAAGGGGCACATTCCTTTCTCAGCTGTCCCATTCCCGTGCAGCCATATTGGTTTCCAAGGCTGACGCTTTGGATTCTACTTATATTCAAATCACTTACTTCTTTTTGATTTTCTTGTAGCCGGTACTGAAATCTACCAGACATTAAATTTGTTCTCAGCATGTTCCAGCTCATGGTGGAGATTCCACTGTTTGGGGTGATCCTATTTGAATTCCGTATCCAGGTCATTCCTCATTTCCCTTTCCTTGTGTCTCTTTAGTCTTTCTGCCTTACTCTTCTCCCAAACTTGATTTTAAAAAATTTCCTTACTTTCCAAAAGTTTTAAACTCATGGTAGTATATCTTCTATTCATGAGAGATGCAGGAAGCATAGATTATGAGTAGTTTTATTTACTGCTCGTATTTATCCAGATGGGCTGGTGGGGGGGGGGAATGTATAGAATTGGGTTTAAGAGGCTGCCATTATTCTATGTCAACCCAGAAAACCCAGGTGATTAGATGTTAAACAAGAGTATCAGAAGTAGAGCTCAGTGAAAGAAAGATATTACTGAGCTCAGAAATGTGTTTGACTACATACTTTCACTCCTCAAATAAAGAAAAACAATGTGGAGTTGCTTTCTTTCTTGTTCAGGTACAAGCAATCCTTTAGAACACTCACTCACCACATCCACCCTCGGGTGAGGCAGAGAACAAATCACTGGGAAGGTTCTTAATGATTAATGGTCCCATTGTCCCAGGCCTGGCCATACAGATTCTCACCTGTACACTCCTCTTCTTCCTGAGATAATACTGTCTCCAATTTTCTCAGGTCCTTTCAATTGCTAATTTTTACTCACTGTAAGATTATCTTTAAATATCAATTCTTACAAGAAGTCTTTGTGACCTACTGCAAGCTAGATTTGTGCGACTATAGCAAATCACACAAATGTCAGTCGCTGCACTTGACCTGTTATTGTGCTTGGGAAAATGCCTCCACCCAAACGAACTAGGGCCTCAGGATTCCTTCTTCATTTCTTCATTTCCCTGGTGCTGCTCACAGAGCCTAACATTCAGTAAGTGTTCACAGGTGGAAAGAATGAATGGATAAAAAAAGGAACATAATTGTGGTGAAAGTCCCACTCTCTGCATTGTCCTAGCCTTTGGGGAAAATGTCTTCCTAACTCTTTTGCTTTGTTATGGTTAGAGGGTCACCGGTTTCTACAGAAAAGTTTCCTGTGCTTGTGTCCCTAGATCCCAGTCATGAATATTAACCAGACTTCCTCCAGGGCCCTGGACGCATGGAACATTTGGCTGCATGTGGTTTAAGGTGATCTCCTTTCTATTCTTGTCTCGAGCCAAGTCCCATTTGGGGCACAGAAGTGAATATATTATCCGGTGTATGATAAATAGGGTAGGAAATACATTCCCGAAGTTACAATATTCTCTTCAGATATCGGCAGAAGGACTTTATTTAGTCTGGTTTCCTTCCTCCTTTCCTCTGATCATTAACTGTATTTCAGAAGAGTGTTTGGTAATGAAGGACTACCTGCTTTCATCCAAGATCATTATCCTTCTTAGACTTCAAAAGCCTATCTCTTCCATGTTCTCTAATGAGACGGAGACTGAAGAGTCAATGAAGCATTTAACTTAGGACTTGAGGGGACGTCTAACATTGTCATTTGAGGATGACACTGACTTACCCATAATGATAAAGCTGGTTAATGGCGGAATGAGTAGTAAAATCAAAGTTTCTCAACTCATGGTTTTGTGTTCTTTCCCTTTGTGGGTATGTGTGTGTCTTCTCTGGTTTGAGCCTCTGGGATGGTGGCCTCTCCCAAAACCCCCTAACATATTCCGCTTGGCTAAGGGTGCCAAGTGGCAGTTTAAAAACAACTCTATTACACCATGGTGCCTTGAAATTCATGATATAAACATCCTTCTGCCATTTTGCTCCAAAAAATTTAAAATTTTTGGAGATGTTCCTTTTTTCCTCTTTTATGTTTGTCACAAAAAGGAAATCAAATTTCACTTAAAAATGAAAAATAAGCCAGAATCCCTCAAGTTTTTTTCTTTTTAGGATTTTAAGCCAATCTTCATTTAGTTACAATTTTCTCTTCCAAATTTTCCACTAAAGAAGGCAGAGTTAATAACAAATTTGGGGTTCTTTTAGAGACTTGGCAGACTCAAAATAATACCTTCTACTATTTTCTCTCTGGACCCTCTCATAAAGGTCAACTCTATTTTCTTTGAACATGGAGAACAGTAATTCACTATGCCGGTGTTGCCACACCCCAGGGTGTCTTCAACCATAAAGCAGTGTCAAGAGATTGTCAAAACAAAATTAATTGAAATTGAAACAATAAAACCTGGCCATATTATGTCTTCAGAAGGTGAAAAGAAGGGTCTATCATAGCATAAAGCAAAAGGAGAATGCTCCAAAGGGTGGGAATTGTTGATCCAAAGAGAAGATGGAAAATCTTTTGCTCTAATATCATCCATGTTTTTTAAAACCCTGCAGGTTTTACAAGGAGGAAAAACTAGAATTGTCAAAACAAGAATCCACATCTTCTTACAAGTCGGGGCCCTCTGCAGCATTGCTGACAGTTTGAATGCCAGTTTAAGTTTTTTTAACACCAAATTTAACATGCACAGGCATTTCAGATCTGTCACTAGAAGCAGGATGATGTCAGTGAGAAAATCTGGTGTTGTTTCATTTTCACAAGTTTTTCAGGATCCGAAGTGGAGTGTTTGTTGAGCATGTCACAGCAGAGAGGGAGTAATCATTAGCAATCTGAGAAACAAGGTTTGTTGTGAGGTTAAGAACCCCCAAAATGCTTATTAACAAGGAGAAGGGCTGTCAAAGGGAGGAAGGCAGTGAGACAAATACGGTGCTTATCACTCCTGGGGCTCCGGGTTGTTTAGAAGCTTTGGAATCCTGCTCTTGGAGTCAAGCATGTAGTGGAAGGGCAGTCACATGTACATTGCAGGGTGGGCTGTTGCACTCATGCTTGAGGAGTATCCATGACACGGGGCATCTTTTCATCACAAATCATTTGTGCTTTGCCCTTCAGACTATAGTGGCTTCTCAGTTTTAAAATTTGGATTGAAAAAATGTTCTGAAAGGCCTCTTATAAGCAAGGTGCTTTTGAAATACCTAAGGCAGTAATGAAAGTTTTAGGAACCAAATCTTTCCTTATTCCTACCCCTCTGGATCTCTGCTTCATACTGAGGGGCAATGTTTGCATTGACTTAGCATTTCATTATTTTAAGATGACCTCGTGTCTGTTGTTAGTCTGAGGCCTTCATGAAAAATTTGGAGGTTGACACAAATACCTGGGATGACCTCAGGGAAGAGATTGCTGATAGCCCATCAATGCCAATTTGCTTCTTTCCGTTACTGACACAATGCAAGTTTTATTTAAGTGATAAAGATTCTGGATTAAAGAAGGTATTTCTTGGGGCCCAGCACAGTAGTCCATGCCTGTAATCCTAGCACTCTGGGAGGTCGAGGCAGGTCAGAAATTCAATGCCAGCCTGAGCAAGAGTGAGACCCCACCTCTACTAAAAATAGAAAAACTAGCAGGGTGTGGTGGTGGGCACCTGTAGTCCCAGTTACTTAGGAGGCTGAGGCTTGAGGCCTGAGGCTTAAGCCCAGGAGTTTGATGTTACTCTGAGCTATGATGCCAGAGCACTCTACTGAGGAAAACAAAGTAAGATAAATTCTATCTCCAAAAAAAAAAAAGAAAAAAAGAAAAAGAAAAAAGAAAGAAAGAAAGAAAGAAAAGGAAAGAGAGAAAAGAAAAGAGAGAAAAAAAGAAAAACAAAAAAAGCATATTTCTCTAGCTTTTTCTTTTTCTTATTTTATTTTTTTATTATTGGGGATTCATTGAGGGTACAAAGGTATAGTTACACTAATTGCCTTTGGCAAGCAAAGTCCCTCTTATAAATGTATTCCTCCCCCAGAGGTGTATCTAACAAAAGAAGTGAAGGACCTCTATAAAGAAAATTATGAAACCCTCAGAAAAGAAATAGAGGAAGATTTTATTAAATGGAAGAACATACCATGCTCATGACTGGAAAGAATCAACATTGTTGAAATGTCTATTCTTCGCAAAGCAATCTACAGATTCAAAGCAATCTCCATTAAAATACTAACATCATACTTTTAAGACTTGGAAAAAATAATTCTTTGTTTTGTATGGAACCAGAAAAAAACCCATATATCTAAAGTAATTTTTTAGTAATAAAAACAAAGACAGGGGCATCAGCCTACCAGACTTTACATTAGTGAGCAAAACAGTCACTATTATACCATGGTATTGGCACAAAAATAGACACATAGACATCTGTAACTGAATAGAAAACCATGAGATGAAGCTCACATCTTACAGCTACCTAATCTTCGATAGACCAAACAAGAACTTACATTAGGGGAAAGAACCCCTTTTCAGTAAATAGTGCTGGGAGAACAGGATATCCACATGTAAAAGACTGAAACTGGACCTGCACCTTTCGCCACTCGCTAAAAATCAATTCAAGATGGATAAAGGATCTAAATCTAAGATACAAAACAATAAGAATCCTTGAAGAATGGCTCAGCGACTGTGGCTCAACCGGCTGTAGGCACCAGCCATGTACACCTGAGCTGGCAGGTTCGAATTCAGCCGGGGACCCGACAAACAACAATGGCAGCTGCAACCAAAAAATGGCCAGGCATTGTGGTGGGTGCCTGTAGTCCCAGTTACTTGGGAGGCGGAGGCAGGAGACTCGCTTGAGCCCAGGAATTGGAGGTTGCTGTGAGCTGGGATGCCATGGCACTCTATCCAGGGTGACAGCTTGAGGTTCTGTCTCAATAAATAAATAAATAAATAAATAAAAATAAATAAAAAAATAAGAATCCTTGAAGAAAGTGGAGGAAAAAACACTTGAAGGTATCAGCCTGGGAAAAGACTTTATGAAGAAGACTTCAGTGGCAATTGCAACAGCAACAAGAATAAACAAATGGGACTTAATTAAACTGAATAGCTTTTGTCCAGCCAAGGAGACAATAATCAAAGCAAATAGACAGTCATCAAATTGGGAAAAGACATTTGCATATTATGAATCAGACAAAAGATTGGTAACTCTCATCTACAAAGAACTCAAACTAAGCAACATAAAAAGTGCCAACAATCCCTTATATCAATGGGCAAGAGAGATGACTAGAACCTTCTCTAAAGAAGATACACGAATGGCTAACAAACATGAAAAAATGCTCATCACCCCTAATTTTTAGAGAAAAGGAAATCAAAACCTAAGATATCACCTAACCCCAGTGAGAATGTTCCACATCACAAAGTGTGAAACCTGCAGATGTTGGCATGGATTGGAGAGAAGGGAACACTTTTACATTGCTGGTGGGACTGCAAACTAATACAACCTAAAGAACTCAAAATAGACCTCCCTCATGATCCTGCACTCCCATTACTGAGCATCTACCCAGAAGAAAAAATCCTTTTAACATAAGGACACTTGCACTAGACTGTTTATTGTAGCTCAAAGTACAATCACCAAAATGTGGAGACAGCCTACATACCCACCAATCCAGGAATGAATTAGCAAGCTGTGGTATATGTACACCATGGAATATTATTCAGCCACTAAAAAAGATGGAGACTATACATCTTTTTTTACTAACTTGGATGGAGGTGGAACACATTCGTCTTAGCAAAGAAAATATCACAAGAATGGAGAAGCAAGAATCCAATGTACTCAATTTTGATATGAGGACAACTGATGACCTAGGACATGGTGGGGGATGAGAGGTATGGGGGACACGGTGTTTGGCTTTTTATTTTTTCAACAAATTTGGCCATAATACAATTAGGTTCCTGTCAATAGCATGTAAAAAAAACTTACATGAAAAGTAAAGCTTCAAAAGGGTGTTAACTCACTGACAAATGTACCCCGTTAATGTGCATTTCTCCTCCCAGAAATCTGGTATTTAGTGCTAAAGAATGGAGCTCCAGCCAGCAGCCCACTTGATTTGATGTGATGGTTAACTTCATGTGCCAACTCGACGGGGCACAGGGTACCCACAAATTTGGTTGAACATCATTCTGGGCATATGGGAGACGGAGTAAAGCAGATCTCCCTTCCCAATGTCTGTGGGCCTCGTCTAATCAGTTGAAGGCTGAATAGAAAAGACTTTACTTGATTTCGGACTCAAACAGAAACATCAGCTTTTAGGGGGCTTAAGCTTGTGAGCTTTTGGACTGAAACTATGCCACTGGCTCTCTTGGGCATGGTGAGTACAGATCTTGTGACTTTTCCGGCTTCATAATCTCATGAGCCAACTTCTTAAAATGATCTCTCTCTATATATACACATCCTATCAGATCTGTTACTCTGGGGATCCTGATTAATACAATCCATGAGGTGGTTTGAAAGTAGAAATCATACTTTAGGATGATAAAGCAGGAAGACAGAACGAGACGTGGCTTCCAACAATTCCATACAACGCGTATACTAGTCCTGGGCTGCTACACATTGGGACTTCAAGCAATGTGATCAAGTGAACACCTAATTTATTCAAATGCTATTATTTCCGTTTTCTCTCACTGGTAGCCTAATGCATTTTTTGTTTTTTAGTTAATATACTTCCTTGCAACACATCATCTCAGGGAAAGCCAGAAAGAAAATGGATACTTCTTTGTTTCCTTTCAGTGAGTAGTAGAAAGATTTGTTTAGAATAAGAGCTTTGGAAATATTTATAGAATTGATTATTTTCTTTAGCAAACATTTTCTGAGCCCCTCTTATGTGTCTGGCAGTGTACAAAGGGTGCAATGAAAGCTTTTTTATCCAACTTCCACTGTCAGTAATTTTCCATAGGTATACCACAAAAATGTTTAAAGATTGTTAATTATTTTGGAAGAAATTCAAGGTGCAGTAAGTATATTCTCCCTTTTACTCTTTTTTTTTTTTGATCAACATAATTTAAACATGTCATGAAAGTTTAACTACAGGTTCAAGTGTGCCATGAGATTAAAAAAGTTTAAAAAACACCACTCTACTACCAGTGTTCTCCTTTCCCCCTATAATGCTTAAGCATTGGACGCCCTTGGTGCTTTGTAAACTTCTAAATAGTAGACTGCTATCTACTGCATCCATGGATTCCTGTTCTTATAGGTTGGGTTTTATGTTTCCAAAGTCTCAGTTTTGTTTGTTCACAAACCTAATTATGCCAACTGCATTTATTATTGTAATTATATAATTGTTATGAGGCCAATAACAAAGCATGCAAAGAAACAGAGTTACTGTTTGTATTAAAGTTAAGCTGAATTCCTGCAAAGACTAAATAAAAGTGAGTTGCTAAAAAAAATGCTGTCAAATTAGGGGGGTAATGATATTACATACATAGTGATAAAATAACTCCTAAATATTTGCACTAGGAATTACTCTATTGCAAATATAAATAATCTATCTTTCTGTTGCAAATATAAATAATGTATCTTAGGTCCATTGAAACTGAAAAGATAGTTTGTTGGTTTTTGTGTCCAGGAAGTCCAAGGGAGAATGACCTTCTAGCAGGGTGGGACCTTCAGGTGGCCTAACTATGTCATCAGATGTATCATCATCACCTTCTGCTTATTATTTTTTCTTGCTTTTGTTTTTCTTTAAAAGTAATGGCTCTATACTCTCATGCTATAGAAAGGTTTTCTTTATGTCCTGAAAAAAAAAATGGCTATAGGCAGCCCCAAGGAAGCCTGTTGCCCCTCATGTTACCAAGAGAAGGTGCTCTCCCTCCCAGACTTAATTGGCTCCAAAGGCATCATGTGACCTTAGACTGACCCAGTTCTTTGACTTTTAGTTTTTAAGAATGACAAGAATGAATTAGAAATGCAACAACCTGAGATGAGGGGGTAGAGGACTGTGGGCTCAGTTCCAGTCCTCTCCAACCCAAAATGAGATGTTCTTCAAAGCCTTGGCCCCATGGATCGGGTGACCCCAGGCATGTAACCCAGGGTGGACTGTCTGTTGGGATCCCTCAGTACAGGGCAAGCAGGGCACATTAGATGAGACTCCACCCTCAGGGACGGGTGCTGGCTCACAGCGGATCAGAACAGGGACGAGGATCAGGCAGTTTTCCGAGCCTGGGGATGCTGGCTCACAGCGGATCACAGGCTTCTGTCATTCCTCCTGTGCACGTGTACTAATAAACCTGAGCCATGGATTGTCGTGTGTGTGGCTGTTCTCTCTCACTGGACTCACACGAGTTGGTAACCAGTGCACAGGAGCCTGATCCTCACTCAGCAATATGAATAGATTTGGATTTTCGTGCCTATCAGTTCTGACTGACAGAGAGAATCAGCTTGATGAAGGAAAGGGAGACCAGCCCCCACCTCCCCAGTCTTGCAGGAATCTATTTCCAGGCACAGGCGAGGAAGCACGGCATACGTCTCTCTGTCCTCTGCGTCCCCCGGGGTTCTGCAACCATGTGGGGCTTTATCAGCCTGTTCTAGGGACAGTAGAAAGCCCCTCAACTGCACTTTAAGAGACTTGTGAGAAAGTCCTGTCTCTTATTAACTGGCTTTGTACTCTTTTTTTTGAGACAGAGTGTCACTATGTTGCCCTGGGTAGATGCCGTGGCATCACAGCTCACAGCAACCTCAAACTCTTGGGCTTAAGCGATTCTCTTGCCTCAGCCTTCTGAATACTTGAGACCACAGGTGCCTGCCACAACGCCCAGGTGTTTTTTGTTGTTATCATTGTTGTTTAGCAGGCCGGGGCCAGTTTCGAAACTACCAGCCCCAGTGCATGTGGCCAGCACCCGAACCACTTAGCTATGAGCACCAGGCCTAGCTTTGTATTCATAAATAGTTCCTTACCGTTGCAGGGTTTGATTTTTTCTGGACTGTACAATGAAGACATTGGATCTGCTATTCTTTAAGATCACCCTGACCTAAAATTCTACAACGATGGCTCTACACTTTTGCTGAAGCCATAAATCCTGATCCAGCAGTATTTCCACTCTTGTGACATTTATCCATGTAAAGTCTACTTTTGAAGAATAGGTGGGTGCTCTGTATCAACCTGGAGAGTCTAGGGAAGGTGTTTTGCTTGGTTTTGTTTCCTTGGCCATTTTTAGTACTTTAATCTGTGAAAAATGGCGACTTCCTTATAAAAAAGTTTCTGTTTGCCAAATAAATACAAACTAAACTGAAAAAAGGACTTGTCATTAGCGAATGTACCGTCATGGGAAATGACAGCAGGCGTGTTGGCAGGTGGACGAAGGACCCTGAGAGAGCAAAGAGTCTGAGCACACATCTATCCCACCACTTCAGAGAACCAGAAATGTTTCTTCATCGGAAGATACACAATTTGAACATTGGGCTTTTTTGAAATAATACGTAGAAAAATTAATATTTATTATGTACTCTATGCCAGGCATGATGCTGAGTTGTATTATGTGGCTTTTCTCATGACTACTGCATGAGGCCCACACAGGTGAGAGCAGGAGACCCTGGGGAGCCAGGAGTGTGAGGTCTGTTTAGCAATATCTGGGCAAGTGGGGCTCACACAGAGGGAGGGAGGCTGGCTCTGGAGGCTGGGCCTCGACACACAATAACTTCCTGGTTTAGATATTTCTCATTATATTTTTCCTTGTTCTCCTTTGCCTTTTGATTTCCTCCTCTGGAAAGCAGTCTGACTTCATCCTGTTAAAAGAAAAACCTTAAGGCCCACACATGATTAGAATGCTCAACATAAAAGTGCTTGAAGAAGTGTGGCTGTTTCATCACAGTTAAACAAATGGACTTGCTTAAGGGTCTTCCAGCCAAGGGAAAGAGAAAGGGGAAATTGTAAAAAGCTAAGTAGCCATTTTTAGAATTAATTAATATTTGTTTGGAAGCCATTTTAAAAGAAAAAGGAAAGACTGTATCTATGCCGCTTACTCTCTCTGGTAAGGTCCATCTGGTATTTCTCAGGTGTGGGTGCCAAATTACACGACAAAAATAACACATACAAAGGGCTGTTCTTTTTATAAATTGAGAAACTGTCTGATTTTTCACACTCTCCCCAAATCAATGTCTAGAGAAAGATTTTATAAATAAATGTGCTCTGTTGCTACTACTTCAAGTCATGATCAAATTAGTCCTAACTCTCATTGGGAGATTTTTAAATTTTCCCAGTAGAATTCTTTATTTTATTTATTTATTTATTTATTTTTGAGACAGAGTCTTAGTTTGTCCCACTCAGTAAAGTGTCATGGTATCATAGCTCATAGCAACCTTAAACTCTTGGGCTCAACCAATTTTGTTGCCTCAACTTCCCTAGTTGCTTGGGTGTACCGGCGCCGGCAAAAAAACCCCGGTTTTTTTTTTTTTTTTTTTTTTTTTTTTTGCTGTTTTTGGCTGGGGCTGGGTTTGAACTCACCACCTTCAGTATATGGGGCTGGTGCCCTATTCCATTGAGCCACAGGCACCACCCAAACCCAGCTATTTTCTAGAGATGGGGGTCACATTCTTGCTTGGGCTAGTCCCGAACCTGTGAGCTCAAGCAATTCATTTGCCTCAGCCTCCCAGAGTGCTAGGATTATGGGCATGAGCCACTATGCCGGGCCCCCAGGTGGAATTCTGCAGACAGTAAGAGCCACGTCTTCCCTAGAGGTGGACATTTAAATCTTTTCTTTTGAAGATCAGCAAAACTTTTCTGTTGTTACTCCTATAACCTATTTTTCTTTCTTTTTTTTTTTTTTTATTGTTGAGGATTCATTGAGAAAACACAGAACCAGGTTACATTGATTGTCTTTGTTAGATAAGGACACTCTTATATTTGTGTCTTGCCCCCAAAAGGTGTAACACATTCCTTGACCCCCCAGTCCCTCCCTCCTTCCCTTTCTCAGCTCTCCCCACCCCCACCCCCTGTGTACTAGCACCTTAATTGTCTTCCTATCAGAATTGAGTACACAGGATTCTTATTTCTCCATTCTTGTGATGCTTTACTGAGAATAATGTGCTCCATATCCATCCAGATTAATACAAAGGATCTAAGTCTCCATCCTTTTTTGTGGCTGAATAGTATTCCATGGTATACGTATACCACAGCTTGTTAATCCATTCCTGGATGGGTGGACATTTAGGCTGTTCCTATAACCTATTTTCTTCTTTTAAGCTTCTGCAGTTTTAAGACTATCTCCCATGACTCCAGCTTTTCTCCTATCAGTGAATGTTTGATTTGTTTGTCTACTCAGGGACTATGGGCCCTTTCAGAAGAGGGTCTGCTTCTTGAAGCTCTCTCTAGTCTGACTGTCCAGCCCTGCGCCTGGCGTAGAGAGGGTGCTTAGCCACTGTGCATAGCCTGGAAATGATTCTAGGTCAATGCTCACCTCCTCGACTGGAAAGGACAGAGTAACACATGAGCAGTAGTATGGTCATGGGGTGGAATCCAGACTTAATCTTAGAAACCAAATAAGAACAAATGAATGACCTAAAGTCAACGCATTCCCTACTTGGTTTAGGTAAACTGTGCTTAAAAACCATTTTCCCTGATAGGAAAGCTCATGTAAGCATTATCAAAACCATGGGTATTCCCCTACTTCCCCATTTTGTGGTTCAGCCATTTGAGAATGTAGGGGTAGGAGCAGAAGAAATTAAATTTCATGTAAACAGGAACAGAATGGATTTTTGTTGTTGTTGTTATTTTTGTTTGATGTGATATGTTCTGCTAGTGAGTACAGAGTTGACAAGATTCAAGAAAGAGAGTGAGCCAAACCATAGGGATTTTGGAATTTTCAATTCAAAGCAATTCTTTAACATTTATGCTAGGAACAACTTTTAAGAACAGTTCTGCCTCTGTTAGGGTTGGTAGGAGAGTGAGACATGACCAGAAGAGGTCAGGAACAAGCCGTGTAAACTAACAGGATAAGGTAAGGAAACACACTGCAAGATAAGAGTGACTACGAGGAAAGTGAGCTCTAAGCTGAGAAAATATGAAAGCCAGCACTGTAAACACATGGGATGCTGAGTAAGAGAAGATCCTGCAACAGTAACAAGACAAGGGTGACCACACTTATTACAGGAAACATGACAGAAGCAACACGGGCACAAGTCTGCCTTCCCCTGCAGGGGGCTTGGGACAACACAATGCATCTGGGCCTAACCATGTAAGATGGAAAGTCTCCCCTGCCTGACGACAAGAAGGTGACAACATCCCACTGGTCAGGAATAGAAAGAAAAGACGACGTCATGGAGGAGGAGAGGGCACACAGGAGAAAAAGGGATAGCACAGAGACCCCAGCACCACTGTCCTCTGGGACCCATTCCCGCTCCCGTCCCCTTTGGAGTGCACTGTCACTTGACGGTTAGAAATCCAGAGACCTTGCTGCCAAAGGCTGTTCTGAAGTGTGCCTGCTCTTAACCCTTTAGGAGTGAGCTTTTGCTTTACTTTCCTGCTTGCTGCCTCAAAATCATCTCTTGCTTTCATTCTTGCTGCCTCAAAATCATCTCTTGTTTTCATTCTTCAATTGTGAGGAGACAGGAACCAAGGAGGTAAACAGTTGGCAGCACCCCATCCCGACAGTTATTCCAGGGCTTGGGATTCTTGTCCCACACATGCAGCTTTTCATAGTAAAATAACATTTAAAAAATATTTTCCAGACTTCCTATTACCTGGTGATAAATTTGTATGTAATTTAAATGTTAGGATAAAAGAAACATTATGCTCTGTTTTGTTTTGTAAATGTCAAATGCTATTAAAATAAATGCCAGAAAGCATCCAGTTTTCTTGAAATAACAGCTTTGTCACCAAATATGTTTTCTCTTGATTAACTTCTTATTTAATCAACTAAGTTCTGTCTCTGTTCTCTACTAAGATATTAATCTTAGTAATTAATTATATCTCTCCAAACCTCTATTTTCTTTTTCATATATATATATGAAAACATATATATGATAATATGAAAAATATGTAAGAATCATACATATTTATATACAATACATATATACATATTTATATATATACTATTTACATATTTATATATATATTCCCTCTATTCCCTTTTTCATATATATATATGGTTTTTACATATTCCCCCGATTCCCTTTTTTCACCTAAATATATATATATGAAAAAGGGAATATATATATATATACATGAAAAAGAGAATAGAGGAAATATGTAAGAACCATACATATATATATGATATATATATAAACATATATATGGTATATATAATCATGTATATATGTATGGTTCTTACATGTTTTTTCATTATCATGTAAGAACCATATATATACACATATATATGATATATATGACATATATATGACACAGATATATATATGACATATATGTGTGTATATATACATATATATATGGTTCTTACATGATAACATGAAAAAAATATATGTGAAGCCCATGGCACATTTCACAAAATGTATTAGATACTCAAATAATGTTATTTTTTCTCTTACAAAAAGAAAAAAGCACCTGGCACGACTGCTATACCACTCCTAAACCTTCACTCTCTTAACCAAATAAGGTATTTTTTTAAATTGGGGTTTCATTGAGGGTACAAGACGTGTCACACACTGAGACCCAACCCCCTCCCTCCTTCTCTGTCTTTGCTCTCCCCTTTCCCCACCCCCCCACCATGTCATTAATTGCCATTAACTGTCTTCAAATCAAGATTTAATACATAGGATTCATGCTTCTCCATTCTCATGATGGTTTACTAAGAATAATGTGTTCCACTTCCATCCAGGTTAATACAAATGCTGTGAAGTCTCCATTTTTTTTAATGGTTGAATAATATTCCATGGTATATATGTACCACAGTTTGTCACCCCAATCCTGGGTTAGAGGGGATAAATAAGGTCTTTTAAATATTCTTAATCTCCACAACTTTCATCTTTATTATGCTATTATATCTTGAAATATGTTTTTTTCTCCTAGTTGCTGTGAAATTAGACAATCAAAAAGAAATTAAGACCGTGGTCTCAGTCATTATGATGACTCAGTTCTTTGTAGCCAATATTTAAATAAAATAAATTGCACAGGTGGCCACATTTTAAGGAAGTTAATTAGAGTTAGCAAAAGGTAAAGCATTCGGGAGTACTGAGCAAATAATTTTTTATTCTAAACAACAGTAACAAAAAAATTCCTATTTCCCAAGTCTACATTCAAGTTATTTGGGTAACTTTTTATACCTTCCTCAAACTTGAGGTAATGGAGAGTCTAGGAAAGTGTTGAAGCAAGCTTAGAAAAAGATGGCATTTCTAGCCTCCAGGTCACAATTTGGAAAGGGACCTGAGAATGTGTGTATATAAGTTTGTGCTTGTGCAGAGACCAAATCTACAACCAGTCCTTTCACCTGATCAAAGTAGCAGTGACAATGACACTGGTCTAATAACTTATTCCACCAGTCAGCTCCTCTGTGGAGGGTGACAACAGGCCCATCCACTTTATCATTGTGTTTGTTAGGATTTAAAGTAGGAGTGAAAATATTCAGACAAAAACACTTGGCTGAATGGTACAGCATCTATAGTTATTAGATTGATTTTTCTGCATGCCATTTTTGCTCATTTCTAGACTTCTGATGATTTTTATGTTTGGGGCAGATTTGAGATGACTTGATAATTTATATCAAGTTCAGGGAGTTGTTAGTGAACTTGACATTTATGCTGAGTACCAACATTTTCTATAGGGAAATTAATATGGTGTCAGTTTTGCCATATCCCAAATGAGGAGGAAGATAATGTCAAGGAATAGGAGAAGTTAATAAAAATAGGCTTTAATTGAACCATTACCATGTACTAAGTATTGTCTGATCTCTTTATGTGAGAGAGTCTATATAACTGAATCCTCAAAAGCCCCTAATAATATTATCTTGATTTTATTTTATCCTTTATTATTGTTTGGGTTCATTGAAGGTACAAAGAATTAGGTTATGCTGATTGTATTTGTTAGATAAAGTTCCTCTGAGAATTGTGTCCTGCCCCCAAGAAGTGTGCCATACACGGTAACATGCCATCCATCCCCACTCCCTTGTTCCTCTGACCCTGCCTTGAGTTGATTTGAGTTTTTTTCTTATGAGGGTATGTATTAGATCATCTACTGGCTTTATATTAGAACTGAGTACATTGGATTCTTGCTTCTCCATTCTTGTGATACTGCACTAAGGAGAATGTATTCCAACTCTATCCAATTAATACAAAAGATGTAAAGTCTCCATCTTCTTTAATGGCTGAATAGTATTCCATGGTGTACATATACCACAGCTTGCTAATCCATTCCTGGGTTGGTGGGCATTTCGACAATTGTAAATTGAACTGTGATAATCAGTCTAGTGTAAATGTCCATATGACATAAAGATTTTTTTTTTCCTGGGTAGATGCCTAGTAATGGGAATACAGGATCAAATGGAAGGTCTAATTTGAGTTCTTTGAGGTTTGTGCATACTTCCTTTCAAAAAAGTTGTAATGGTTTGCAGTCCCACCAGCAATGTAAAAGTGTTCCCTTCTCTCCACATCCACACCAGCATCTGCAGTTTTGAGACTTTGTGATGTAGACTATTCTCACTGGGGTTAGGTGATATCTCAAGGTGGTTTTGATTTCCATTTCTCTGATAATCAAGGACAATGAGCATTTTTTCAAATGTTTGTTAGCCATTTGTCTGTCTTCATCAGAGAAGGTTCTGTTCATATCTCTTGCCCAGAGATATGTTTGTTGACTAATTTGACTTTCTCTGTAGGTTCTAGTTATCAACTCTTCATCAGATTCGTACCTTGAAAATATCTTTCCCCATTCTGACAGTTGATATTTCGCTTTACATGTTGTGTCCTTAGCTGTGCAGAAGCTTTTCAGCTTAATTAATTCTCATTTGTTAATTTTTGTTGTTGTTGTGATGGCTTCTGAAGTCTTTGTCATAAAATATTTCCCCAGTCCAACATCATCAAGAGTTTTTCCACACTTTCTTCAAGGATTTTTATTGTTTCATACTTTAGTTTTAAATCTTTCATCATCTTTTTTGTAAGTGGTGAAAGGTGTCGGTCCAATTTCAGTCTTTTACATGTGATTATCCAGTTTACCTAATATCCTTTGAAGAACAGGGATTATTTTTCCCCACTGTATGCTTTTGTTTGGTTTATCAAAGATTGGATGGCAAGTAGAGACTGGTTTCATCTCTTGGTTTTCTCTTCTGTTCCATATGTCCATTTGTCTACTTTTGTGCCAATGCCATGCTGTTTTGATTACTGTGGACTTGTAATATAGCCTGAAGTCTGGTAAGGTGATGCCTCCAGCTTTATTTTTATTACTAAGAATAGCCTTGGCTATAAGGGTTTTTTACTGTTTCCATGCAAAACAAAGTACTTTTTTTTCCACTTCTTCAAAATATGATGTTAAATCAGAAATAAATGAAATTGAAAACAAAAGAATCATTCAGAAAATTAATGAAACAAAAAGCTGTTTTTTCAGAAAGATAAGTAAAATTGATAAACCTTTGGCCAGAGTAACCAGAAATAGAAAATTAAAATCTTAGCCAGGCATTGTGGCAGGTGCCTGTAGTCCCAGCTACTTGGGAGGCTGAGGCAAGAGAATCACCTAAGCCCAAGAGCTGGAGGTTGCTGTGAGCTGTGAAGCCAGAGCACTCTATCAAGGATGAAAAAGTGAGACTATCTCTTAAAAAAAAAAAAGAATTAAAATTTTTAATAACCTCAATCAGAAATGAAAAGGAGTAAATAACAACTAATACCATAGAGATATAAGAGATTGTTTCTGACTACTACCAAAAACTATATGCCCAGAAATTTGACAATGTAGAGGAAATAGACCTCTACCTGGAATCATAACATCTCCCTAGACTCAACCAGGAAGAAAGAGCTCTCTTGAACAGACCAGTACCAACCACTGAGGTTGCTTAAAAAAATGAAAAGGCTTCTAACAAAAGAAAAAAAGCCCAGGACCAGACAGACGGCTTCACATCAGAGTTCTAGTACACCTTTTGCCTATGCTGCAGAACCTACTCCAAAACATTGAGCAAGAAAGAACCTTTCCCAACATGTTCTATGAAGCAAACATCACCTTGACTCCAAAACCAGGAAAGGACCCAACTAAAAAGGAGAACTACAGACCAATTTCACTAATGAATATCGATGCAAAAATACTCAGCAAAATCTTAGCTAATAGACTGCAGCTACTTATTAAAAAAATTATATATCACAATCAAGTAGGCTTCATCCAAGGGATAAAAGCCTGGTTTAATATATGCAAATCTATAAATGTAATACACCATATCAATAGAAGCAAAAGAAAGACCATCTAATTCTCTCAATAGATGCAGAAAAAGCATTTGAAATTCAGAATCCTTTCCTTTATTTATTTTTTTTTTTTGAGAGAGTCTCACTATGTTGCCCTTGGTAGAGTGCCATCACATCACAGCTCATAGCAACCTCAAACTCTTGGACTTAAGCAATTCTCTTGCCTCAACCTTCCAAGTAGCTTGGACCACAGGTGCCTACCATAATGTCTAGCTATTTTTTGTTGCAGTTGTTATTGTTGTTTAGCTTGCCTGGGCCGGGTTTGAACCCACTTGTCTTGGTGCATGTGACCAGCACCATAACCACTGTGTTATGTGCGGTGAGCCTCAGCATCCTTTCCTAACAAGAACACTTAAGAAAATAAACATGGGGGACACATTTATTAAATTGATTGAAGCCATCTATGATATACCACAGCTAACATCATATTGAATCGAGTAAAACTGAAAGCTTTTACATTTAGAACTGGAACCAGACAAGGATGCCCACTATCACCACTATCATTCAACATCATGCTGAAAGTTAGAGCCAATGCAATCAGGCAAGAGAAGGATTTAAAAGGCATCCAATGGGGGCAGGGGGGCAAAGGAGATCAAACTCTCCCTTTTTCCTGATGATATGATCTTCTACTTTGAAAACCCCAGAAATTCGACAAGACTCCTAGAAGTCATCAAGAAATACAGTCTATTTTATCCAAAGCAATCTACAGAGTCAGTGCAATCACCATTAAAATACCAACATCATATTTTGAAGTTCTGATTTTAAATGTGACAAAGTTAAGAAAGCAATTAAGTGGTAGAGTTATAATTGAAAACCAAGCAATCTGACTATTCAGCCTCCCTTCTTGCTTTTCTTCAGCAACATCAAATATTCTGTATTTTTTTTAACTAAAGTGATCTAGATCTTAAAGTGCTAACTGGTCAACTAGATAATCACAGGAAAAACAATTCTCTGAGACCTATGATTTAGTCCTAACATAGCTTTCTCCACTTACCTTGATATAAATCTGTTATTAACTGAATGTTTTCATCAAACTGGACTACTGTTTTTTTTCTCAAACAGTTTTCCATACCCACTCTTTTTTTGATGTTCTCTGTTCTATTTTTTTGAATGTATTTTTGCTTTTTAATCTCCATCAGTGCAACTTCTATCCTCATCTCTAAGCCCAGTCTAGGTTGAAATGCTCCTGTGAACTCTCGCTGGGTCTTTCTTTTCAGATGAAATCAATTTTCTCCTATTTCACTGTGCTTGGGCCTTTCTTAAATATGTAGTTTGTCCTTCTTCATACCTCTCTCTTATCTGTTTTAGCAGTCTATTAATTCTTTGAAGTTACTGTTATACCTTAGACATAATAGGTATGTGTCACAATCAGTGGGATGCAGGTCACAAGAGAGTAGCACAAAACCTTGCCCTCCCATTTCAATGACAGAAAAACAAAGCCAACTCTTAGATGGATGGGTCAGAGCAGCAGAGACACGCTTTTGTTCAAGTTCATTGCTCAGTTTTATTTAACATTGCCACTACTCATTCTATCCCTCAGTGGGAAGATCTCAAGAGAGATTACAGAGGGGGTGTCATCTCCCTAGACACTATCCTCTTTGCTTCAACCCAAAGATAAGCTCTCAGGACTTTTTTCCCTTTAAATATTTTCCTACTCATTACCAAAGATAATACAAAGGAAAAGAGAAAATGCGAGGAAATTAAAAAGCTTGAGTCTATTGCAACTTTATTAGTGCGGTCCCTGGTGGATTGTTCCTTGTTGTTGCTGAGAGAGAAAGTTACCCTTAGCCTTTTTCTTGGCCTTTATTCTTGGGGGGATGTTTTCTGACAACAATAATCACAGCAGAAAGGAGATGTCTATTCAGGTGCCTATGTACAGTCAGAGGGAAGAAGGCACAGGGACCAGAGTTTGTCTTTGGGGTTAGCAGACCAGTGACTGAAACTTAGCTCTGCCACTCTGTAGCTATGTGACTCTAAGGAATATATGTAATGATTCTAAGATGCAGAATGGTTCCTTATTTGTAAAAAGAAAAGTAAAGGTAACACAGTTGTCTATTTTAAATTGCACATGAACTTTATGGCCACCTTGTATAGCCTATTCCCACATAATGTTTACCTGCAGAGAATTTCTTTGCTTCTGAGAGATAAATAGAAATCTTTTGGGGTAAGCCTTCTTACAAAGAAGACATGTTTCCAGCATCTCCATGAGCAGAGCGTAAGGGAGATCTGGCTGACCAAGGAGAAATGTGGTTTACGGTGCTTGACCTTTACTATCAGAAAATAGCAGAAAAGCTTAGGCTTGAAGCTGACAGATTAATATTTTAATAACCAAAAGAGCCTACCTCTTTGGCTAGTCACAGTCTACACACACCTTTCCACATATACCTAAACCTTCCTATAACAATGTAAGAGCGTTGTGATTCCATTTAGGAAGATGCAATGATCCTTTTGTGTAAACAAAGATGTTCTCACTCTCTCAACAAAGTGAGGAGTGGAAAAGGACCAATGGTTATTAGGTACACCTGTGGAGGACAGACAGTGTCCATCTCTGCAGTTCTGGAAAGCAAGCAGGGTAACTTTTATTGGTTTGTACATAGGCATCTGTATAGAATTCATAGAAAAGGGCCCAGTGGACTTTGATGGGAAGGAAAGATTTTCTTCATAATGATTTTCCTTATCCTGTTGACGGGTAAGTGGCTTGAAAACTTGGTGAGGCTCTTTTTTTTTTTTTTTTTTTTGAGACAGAACCTCAAGCTGTCACGCTGGATAGAGTGCTATAGCATCACAGCTCACAGCAACCTCCAATTCCTGGGCTCAAGCGAGTCTCCTGCCTCTGTCTCCCAAGTAGGTGGGACTACAGGTGCCCGCCACATCGCCCGGCCATTTTTTGGTTGCAGCCGTCATTGTTGTTTGGCGGGCTCAGGCTGGATTTGAACCCGCCAGCTCAGGTGTATGTGGCTGGCACCTTAGCCCATTGAGCCACAGGTGCCGAGCCTGGTGAAGCTCTTAATGGTAATTTTCAAACTTATTTTCAGCTCAATTTTGTCTCTAACCTTCTTTCCTTCTCTTCTTCCTTCTTTCCTTCCTTCCTTCCTTTCCTTTGTCTTTCACTTTCCTTTCTTTCTTCCTCTTTCCTTCCCTGCCTCTTCCTCCCTCCCTCGCTCCCTTCCTTCCTTCCACATTCCTCTTATTACATTTTGTATCATTTTAATCAACTTCAAATTGTTTCTGCAACAAACGAATGTACAAATATATACAGAAAACAAATTTTTACCAGATATGTTCTATGTTTGCATTTTTACTAATATAAAAAATGTTCACCTCACTCTCCTCAAATCAATAACACTTTTCCATGTTTTTGAGGATATAATGGATGAAGAAATTGTATTTTATAATTTCTATTACCCTGATTATTGTCAAACATTTTTAATGTAGAATCCATTTACTTCTTTTTCTCTTCAGGAATTTGTATCTTCTAATTCTTTAGATATTCTTCTAAGGTTCTTGATGGATTGTTCTTATAACTTTTATTAGTTCTTTATTCACTAGAAACACCTAGTCATCACGGCACAGTTATAATTTTCCACTCAAATTTTATTTCTCTTGTAATTATGTTTCTGCTGTTTCTGATGCTGGATTTAATCTCAGATCTATTGAAGCAGTTGAAATTTCTCAGGAAGCTATTCTGATTTCAATGGGGGGATAGAGAAGAGGTTAGGCACCACCAACCAGTTATTCAACTGCTACTGAAGATTGTTGACACGCTGCTGAGAGTCAGGTTAACCATTCGCATGTAGGTTTTTAAGCTCTTGGTCTATCAGTAAAGGCGAACCCTACATATGACTATATGGCTTCATGTTTCAGAGTGATAACATAGCAACAGCTTTTGTTAGTTTGCGGGAACCAGAAACAGATTGAATTTTTGGCACGAAACGAGGAAAGAGTTCTCACAAACTCAGCTGGTTGTGGTGCTCCCTGTGTTGTAAATGTTACTGAGGACAGACCCTGTGAGTGAGGCTTTCCACACTGTGAACAACACATCACTTGGCGACAACCATCATCTCACAGGTCTGACAGGAAGAAAAACATGCCGAGGTGAAGCTGCTAGGAAAGAGGGTCATTAAACACCCCACATTGCTTCCTTTCGAAATGGAACTCTAAGGAACAAGCAGTAGAGAAATAAACAAATATACACGCCACTACTTTGTCCTTATTATAGCAAGTGAGGATGTTGACAAGAAGGACACCCAAAAACCTGAGCATCTATTCCATTGCATGCCTAGATGTTGGGAGAGGTGAAAAGGGTGAATCAGATTCCAGATCAGGGTTAGGTCAATACTGAAAAATATTGAAAGATGAACTAAATTGTACAATTTCCCTATCAGTGGCTCGATTGTTAATTGTGGATACCTATGCTCTGCTAACTCAGGGATACCCCTTTTCAGTATTAATACAGATCTACCTCTAACTGACTCCTTCAACTATCACCTAAACATGTATTATCTCTCTTAACTAGGTAATTCCTGTTCTAAGCACGGAGAGCTTAGTATTATCCACACTGTCAATATAAAAAAAAATGTAAACTCTTTTTTCATAGATATTTATGATTTTCTTAACTTGGAATCCAAAGGAATCAAATTGGTTTTAAGCAAGAAGGAATTCTGAAGTTAAATAACGCTATCAGGTTCCTCTCTTTCTGTTTTTCTCTCCTATTCTTTGGCCTTTTTCCTCTTTATATGCTTTCATTTCATGAACTCTCTCTCTATAGGTCAGGAAAAGAGACTCCTGGCAGATTATGGCATATATGGAAGATTCAATTTCTTTTTTTATTTCAAAATATTGAGAGGATATAAAACTTTTTGTTTCTGTTATATGGATATACTCTATAATACTGAAGTTAGGGCTTTCAGTGTGTGTGAAACAGGACAGTGTTCACTGGATGTAATAAGGACATTTTTATCTCTCATTTCTCTCTTAGTTTCCAACGTCCCTTATGTCTATTTTGTGCCAATGTGTACCCATAAGATAGTTCCCATTTATTAGTTTATGTTCCCACTAATAAGTTTAGTGGGAACATATGGTATTTTTTAAAATTCCTAATGGTCCAATTCATAATTGCTAAGTCATGGAAGAAACCTAAGTGCCCATCGATTCACAAATGGATTTGTAATTCAACTTGTCAATATGTTGTTTAGGATATTGCATCCTCATCTATAAGTGAAACATGTTTATAATTTCTCTTTATAACAATATATTTTCTCCAATTTCAATAATAGGTGTATCCAGATCAAGTAGAATGATATTGAAATATTTCTTTTATTATTTATAAGATTTCTGGAATTGCTTGTTTTATAAAATCATTGTGGTCTATGAGTTTATGACAGTTTGAAATTTGTTATTTAATTCAATTCATTGCTTAATTACTGTTTTCCTATGAATGATTATTCTGTGGTTAATATGTTAGCATAGCAGTATTCCCAGATAGTTTTTTGTTTGTTGGGAGGTTAGGCTTTGGGAGGGCAGAGTTAATACTTTGCATGAAATGTCTTATTTTATAACAATGAAATTGCTTTCTCTTTTGTGATTTTTTTGAGGTGAAATTTAAGTTTTTGTGTGAGTAGTAGTATTATACTTATCTTGAGTGTCTTGCTTGTACTGTATCACATTATACCTTTATTTAATTCTTAATAAATGGTTCACTTGTTAAAAAAAGCTACAAAAAATTATTTATTTTTGTGAAAAGTTTATAAAATTGACCTGTCAATTAAATTGTAGAGATAGAAATATCACATCCATTTCTATTTGAAAGATTTAGAACTGAGTGCCTTTCCCAAGGGGTACATATTCCAAGGTAATTGCAATCAAGATTCTTTTCTCTTCCCTTAAAATATCTCAGGCAACCGGCCTAAAAGGATTATCATAACACTAATAATAAATTTCCCCCAGAATTCTTATTGGTTGTTATTTCGTTCATTGGATTTTATGCCAGTGAAACTCATGACAATTGTTAGTATATTTCCAGGGAAGGGTTTGTCAGCAGAATGACTCCAAGAGTAGGAGTAGGTGACGGAGAGGCAGGAGGTGTGCTCCGCGCTCTGTAGGTGCCTTGGGGGCCATCCCCAGTGTCAGCCTCTATACCATTATACCTCTTGTTCCCTACTTAGCTGGCCGTCCTCTTCCTTCCTGTCTCAGCTCCCAAGAGAGACCTCTCTGATCAGTCCCTTTCAAATGGCCTCCCCAGTAACTCTGGCTCTCACTGCTCTGCATATTTTCTTTATTATCAAAATATGATTATTTGTTTATCTATGGATTAACTTTTCTCTTGCCGGTTTTGTAGTTGTGTCGCTAATATTCAGCAAAATGCATGGCACGTGGAGTGGCTTATTAAGTATTTCATCGAATGAATGAATAAATGATCCATTCTACGGTCCTAAGATAAAGACAGAAGTATCTTCAGTTTAGAGAAAGGAAACAAGGCAAGAGAGATTATATGACTTGCTACGCAGGTAAAAATGAATAGCTAATGTTTGCACCAAAGCGTTTCTGACACAAACTTCTTCCTACCCCACCAAAGCTTGAGTTGGTCAGCTTTTTAATAACTTTGGGTAAATACCTTTCTTAAAATTGTCATAATATCATTATTCTTTGTGCAAACAATCATTCTCATACTCTAATATTATAGAGACTTTGAAGCACCTGGAAAAAAAATGTTTCAATGAGCTACCATAACCCTTACTATTAATGAATAAAGGTATAATTTCTTTTGACTTCTAATTTTCTTTCTCTTAAAAATATCTAGTATTTTTTATGATAGTCTTATTATTCTCATTTGGATATTTAGACCTTCTATACACCTTCAGTGTTTCATAGTTTCTTGAGTTACTTTCCCCAAACCGTGGTAGCTTTGCAATAAAACACAAAAAATACCTATAGTACAATTTTCAGCACTGACTTCACTACTAAACTGGGTAAAACTACTTTAAATTGAGGGGAAATTTAACATTAATAAACAAGCAAATGTGTCTGTAAAGAAATTAGAAGTTAATATAATGGATTTTTAAAATCTAGTTTTAATTTCCAGTTTTTTAAATTTGTATGTTCTCCATTCAAATATATGTTTAATAATATGATCTATTTCATGAATAGATCATAGGTATAATCAGGTATAATCAGATATCAAATTTCATCAGCTTTCTGGTTTGGGTAACATATTCAAAGATACATGAAATTTCATTAATCAATAAATATACATAAGATGAAGTGAATATTTTTCCCAGCAAAGCTCAAAGGAATAGCTGGTATGTATATTACATAATCATTAGTTCTGCTTACCAAATACTTTCCTTTCCTCCTAGACACATGTTGAGTTTTCTCTTCCCTGCCCTCTTGAAGTTTGGGTGGCCACTGAGCCAGGCTTTGGCAGTGAAATGTTCATGGAATGCTCATGTCACTTCTGAATAAGGTCATAAAGCACGATTTCAGTATTTCATGTTTTCTCTCTTAGTAATTATGAAGCTCAGAGGGGTGTCCTCTCTCAACGTGGATATTCAGGATAAGATGGAGCAGAGCTCCCCAGCCAATATGTGATGGACCTAAGCAAAAAATTTTTAAGCCACTGAGACTTTTGCATGATTTGTTATGGCAGCATAACCAAGCCTTTTGTACATAATGCATATATTACAGATACTTTTAAAAAATGTTTTGCTGTGAATTTCATTTTCTTCAAGGAACATTTCTATGACAGAAGTGATCAACATGCAAACATGGCTGAGATGGAAGCAAGGTAATGATATAATAAATAATGGCACTTGACTTGAGGTAACCTGACCTACTTTCAACTTGCCACCAACCACCTGTGTGATCTTGGCCAAATCAATTCATATGAACTTTTTGTTTTATCATCTTTAAAATGACATTTTAAATTTTAAAATGACAGAGTTGCATTGCCCCTAAAATCTTTTCCACAACCTTTAGCTTTTATTACTTTTACTGATGTTGCTGCTGTTTTATTGTTTTGTACCAAAAGAACAAGTAGATGTAAGAATTTATCGTTTAAAGTTCACTACATGGGCCGGGCATGATGGCTCACAACTGTAATCTCATCCGTTGGGAGATTGGGGTGGGTGGATTGCCTGAGCTCACAGGTTCAAGACCAGCTTGAGCCAGAGCGAGACCTCATCTCTAAAAACATCCTGGCGTTGTGGCGGGCACCTGTCATCCCAGCTACCTGGGTGGCTGAGGCAAGAGAATCACTTAAGACCAAGAGTTTCAGGTTGCTGTGAGCTGTGATGCAAAAGCACTCTACCAAGGGCTACAAAGCAAGACTCTGTCTAATAAATAAAAAAAATAAAAAATAAAGTTCACTACTTGATTTAGTCCTTATATAATAGAAATTTATTATGACTTTAATTATCTTAATAACAAATCTTTTGGGAATTTTACATGGTTGCAGAGTTATGAATTTTTTAATGTTGATGTTCTATGTATTAAACATTTATCTGGTGAGTTAAGAAGTCATATAAATCTCGTTTCACATGTATTTTATATTTCTTCACTGTTAAGAATAAGATTATCCAAAAATGAACTGCACTGTATATTATTAAACTTGAAAAATTGCCATTTAAAACATTTTAATAAAAGCCATATTTCTTCTCTCTCTAAGAGATCTTTACCACTTATTTTGTGTGTCAATTATTATTTTTAAAATTCTAATCATAAAATAGTTACACATAAGTAACATAATATAGTTCAAGGTAAGTAAACAAGGGCAGCTGCATGGATAGAAATTGTATGGACATTCAATAACTGCTGAATGGTAATTAAGGATAAGTCAACGGAAAGAGCCCATTTGTTTTTTGGATAGAGTGTTGGTGCCAAAGAACAATTAATTCTTCCTAAATTAAGAAGATAACATAGCCCTTTCAGTACGTGGAATCATGAACTAATAGAGGTGATCTGAGAGTCTCCCAATAATAAGGCATTTGTCTTCTTTTAAAGTAAAAATAATTGGGTTATATTATCCAGACTTGTGGAAGACTATTGAGGGATAGCACCCTCTCTTATTCCCATCTCTCAAAACTAAACTACTGGACCTCATAGTTTGTGGTATGACAGTCTTCTATACACAAAATAGTATCACCATTGTGTCGCCAGTATGAGTAACAACTGATATTTTTACATTTAGGCTCTTTGGAAAATCAACATTTCTTTTATTGTCTCCCCCCTCACCTAAAGTTGGGGATACTTGTATTCTCTTTTCATTATTTGAAAGCTTGAGTTGAAAGCTTTAGTTTCTTTTGACATGAAAATGCTCCTGAATGATGAGTAAAGGGAAATTTAAGTAAAATTGTGAGTACATGTAGAGTCAGAAGATTTTATGTAATAGAATATATACATTATATATATTTGCAATAGTGACCAGTTTTCTTTCTCTAGAACTGTGATCATGGGATGAACCCTTTTAAATTCCTTCAGCTTATATAAATTAGTCTGTGGTATGTGGATGTATAACTCATAAGGATGTTGCAATGCTGAATTGGCATCAGTGTGTCCCTAATCAGTCACTGCTCATCACTCGCCAAGGAAGTAACATCAGTGAGTGGGCTACAAATATCATCAATATCATACTCTCAAGAGCTGAGTTACCCAGTTAAAAGCATATAATGCATTTTGAACAGAATCTAAAGTCAACCGTAGCTGTTACGATCTGCTTTGCTGTCTCCATGATCATTTACATAGCAGCAAGACATGTTAGAAACACCTTTTCTTTTTTTTTTTTTTTAGGTTTTATAAATATTTTATAATGATTTTATATAACCCTGTATACAGGCTTTACAATTAACAATTTCTCATTATCAACAAATATCCAGCCGATGTTTACATTTCCAGTTATTTGTGTCGTGGTTTTTAATATTTGTCTGAAGCAGAATTTAAGAAATTGACATGTCTGAAATCCATTTTTAATCTATAGGTTTCTTTTTCTTTCTTTTTTTTATAAGTTTTTATTTATGTATTTATTTATTTATTGTGTCAATGAACGAACACAGTCCCCTCCAGGGCAAGGTGAATGAATGCATCAATGAATGGACGCAGTCCATTCATGGAATTGAGGCCCAGGAAATTCACATGAAAATGACCTAGGCATAGGAAATGGGGGTTCCACATTTAGTCCTAAGTGTAAAGTGAAGGAGACACCAAGGCACAGGTATCTCCTCCGCAGTTGTCCAGTCTTTTTGGCTATTGTAGCCTCCAATGGGGGTTAGAGGTCCCCATCCTTACCAGTCATCAAGCCCGCTGGTTTTTCAGCTGGCTGCTGCAGCACCAACACCACCAAGGAGGAGGCAGCAGGTCCACTGAGCTGGCTAGGGTGCCAAATGTCCTGCATCAATTCTCCCTCTCCTAGTAGAAACTCTAACTGCTGTTAGGGAAAAGGGGCGAAGACTCCAATTCTGCTTCCTGCTGAATTGGGCAATGATAGAAGGAGGCAGTTAGGGTTTTCTGTGGAGAGAGAGTGATACAGGGGTTCATGGACTGGAACCATCTTTGTTGCGTGTGACTTGATGACATTTCTGGAAAACACAAATCTAATTAGTATAATCAGTAACAGGCAAAGGTAGAGCAGCATCAGGTCAGAAGCACTTATTTAGTGATGCCAAAAGAAAACCATATTAGGAAACTTTGCTGTTTCCTGAATAATAACTTTAAACTATTTTTTGGCTCACAAGTGTAGGTGGTCTGTAATTGGCTGTCTTCACTGTCTGCCTCCATTGAAGATGGGGGGATTTTGCTAGTGAATGATGTATGCAGGAATCGACTCCTATAACTTCAACAGCTGTAGAAGAAGACAAGATAACAGGAAAGGGGACTTCCCAAGTTCGGGTTAGGGAAGGTGAATTAGAGGGAAGAGTTTTGATTATGACTAGATCTCCAGGAGGGAAAAGTTCCTGTTCTAGTTAGTATGTCCCTCCCCAAAAGGGGAGCAGCACATTCAGGCATGTTTAGGGAGGCATGAGAGAATAGCAAGTCATTCCAATTGCAGCTTAAAGGCTGGGAGAAAAATTTGGTAACTGGCTTTCCAGACACCCCCTGTATAGTTATAGATTTGGGAGATAAAAGACCAGGGCTAGAGAGAAGTACAGAAAAGGTTGCTCCAGTGTCCAAACGAAATTTTATCTCCTGGCACTCCACTATAAGGCAAATCTGGGGCTCTTGAGGGGTGATGACCCAAGCTGGAGCCATGAGAATTTGCCTCAGGCACCCTCAGTCCAATTTGGGCTCTGATGGGGTCACTGTCCCATGAGGCCTTCGCCTCTGGGGACAGGCCACCCTCCAGTGGTCACCCTTGCATTCTGGACAGGGGCCAGGTGACTTGCCCAGCCAGTGGTGCTTCTGGGGGCAGTCTTTTCTGAAGTGGCCAGTCCAACCACATTGGGAGCACTTGTTTTTAGCTCCTCTGGTTTCCCTTTGCCCCTGAAAGTTGCTCATTTGTTGGAGTGCCACTACTAGAGCTGTCATTCTTTTCTGTTCCTTTCTCTCTCTTTTCCTCCTTTCTCTCCAGATCTCAGTTATAAAAGACCAGAGTGGCCTTTTTAAGAAGATTCTCCAGGTTATGGTCTGGGCCTAGAGCCAATTTCTGGGGTTTCCTTTGAATGTCTGGAGCTGCTTGAGTAATAAATTTGTCTTTTAAAATAATCTGACACTCTATGGAGTCAGGTGTCAATTGGGTGTGTTTTCTCATTGCCTCCCTAAGCCTCTTTTCTTTTCTTTTTTTTTTTTTAATATTAAATCATAGCTACATACACAAGAGCAATCAAGGGGCACAATGTACTGGTTTCATATACAATCTGAAATGTTTTCATAAAACTCCTCAACATAGACCTCATGGCATTTTCTTAGTTATTGTATGAAGACATTTTATTCTGCATTTAGTAAGTTCCGCCTGTACCCCTCTAAGATGCACCATAGGCATGGCCCCACCAATTATCCTCCCTCCAGCCCAATCTCCCCCCTCCCCTCCCTTTCCATATTCTTGTGCTATAGTTGGATTATAGCCTTCATATGAAACCTTTAAATTAGCTTCATAGTAGGGCTGAGTACATTGGATATTTTTTCTTCCATTCTTGAGATGCTTTGCTAAGAAGAATATGTTCCAGCTCCATCCA
>CAUYON010149560.1:0-12040 GCA_963573935.1 Arctocebus calabarensis
TTAGATGTTATCTCAGGGTGGTTTTGATTTGAATTTGTCTAATAACTGGGGATGATGAGCATTTTTCATATGGTTTGTTAGCCATTTGTCTGTCTTCTTTAGAGAACGTTCTATTCCTGTCTCTAGCCCATTGATATATGGGATTGTTGGCTTTTTTCATTTGGATTAATTTGAGTTCTCTATAGATCCTAGTTATCAAGCTTTTCTCTGATTCAAAACGTCCAAATATTTCCCAGTGGGTAGGTTGTCTACTTGCTTCGGTTGTTGTCTCATTAGCTTTACAGAAACTTTTGATTTTAATTAAGTCACATTTGTTTATTTTTGTTGTTGTTGCAATTGCTATGGCAGTCTTTTTCATGAAATCTTTCCCCAGGCCGATATCTTCCAGTGTTTTTCCTATGCTTTCTTTCAGGATTTTTATTGTGTCATGCCTTAAATTTAAGTCCTCTATCCATCTTGAACCAATTTTTGTGAGTGTAGAAAGATGAGGGTCCAGTTTCAGTCTTTTACATGTGGATATCCAGTTCTCCCAGCACCATTTATTGAATAATAAATAAAATTTAATTTAATATTATTTATTATCCTTGGGGGAGTCTTTCCCCCAAGGTATGTTCTTGATTGGTTTATCAAAGATTAGGTGGTTATAAGATGTTAATTTCCTTTCCAGATTTTCTATTTGATTCCAAATGTCTATGTCTCTATTTTTGTGCCAGTACCATGCCGTCTTGACTACTATACCTTTTTAGTACAGCCTAAAATCTGGTGTGGTGATGCCCCCAGCTTTGTTTTTATTACTAAGACCTGCCTTAGCTATGCAGGTTTTTTTTCTGGTTCCATAAAAAATGCAGAATCATTTTTTCCAAACCATGAAAGTATGATGTTGGTATCTTAATAGGGATGGCATTAAATAGGTAGATTGCTTTGGGAAGTATAGACATTTTAACAAAGCTGATTCTTCCCAGCCATGAGCATGGTATGCTCTTCCATTTGTTAAGATACTATGCTGATTCCTTTCATAGGATTTCATAATTTTCTTTATAGATGTCCTTCACCTCCTTTGTTAGGTATAAACCTATGTATTTCATTTTCTTTGAAGCTATGGTGAAGGGAGTTGTGTCCTTAATTAGCCTCTCATCTTGCCTGTTATTGCCTTATACAAAGGCTCCTGGCTTGCAAATATTGATTTTATATCCTGAGACATTACTGTATTTTATGATGATTTCCAGGAGTCTTATGGTTGAGTCTTTGGGGTTCTCTTAGTATAAGATCATGTCTTCAGCAAAGAGGGAGAGTTTGACCTCCTCTGCTCCCATTTGGATGCCCTTTATATCCTTGTTTTGCCTAATTGTATTGGCTAGCACTTCCAGCACTACATTAAATAGTAATGGTGGCAGAAGACAACCTTGTCTGATTCCAGTTCTAAGAGGAAAAGTTTTCAGTTTTACTACATTCAGTAAACTATTAGATGTGGGTTTGTCATAGATACCTTTGATCAGTTTCATAAATGTGCCATCTATGCCTATACTATTCTGTATTCTAATTTTAAAAGGATGCTAGATTTTATCAAATTCTTTTTCTGCATCTATTGAGAAGATCATATGATCTTTGTTTTCACTTGTGTTAATATGGTGGATAACGTTTATGGACTTGCGTATGTTAAACCAGCCTTGCATCCCTGGGATGAAACATACTTGATCATGATGTATGATGTTTTTAATGATAAGTTGTAATCTATTGCCTGGGATTTTGTTGAGAATTTTTGCATCTATATTCATGTGTGAAATTGGTCTGAAATTATCCTTTTTATTTGGATCTTTTCCTGGTTTTGGTACAGGGTGATGTTTGCTTCGTAGAACGTGTCAGGGAAGAGTCCTTCCTGCTCAATTTTTTGGAATAATTTCTGCAGTATGGGACTAAGCTCTTCCTTAAATGTTTGATAGAATTCTGGTGTGAAGCCATCTAGACCAGGGAATTTTTTGGTTGGAAGATTTTTTTATTATTTCTGTAATCTCAGTGCTTGAAATTCGTCTGTTCAGGAGCTCTGTTTCTTCCTGGCTAATTCTAGGGAGAGAGTGTGATTCCAAATATTGATCCATTTCCTTCACATTGTCATATTTTGGGGCATAGAGTTTCTGGTAGTATTCAGAGATGATCTCTTGTATTTCTGTATCATCAGTTGTAATTTCCCCTTTCTCATTTCTGACTGAGGTTACTAGAGCTTTTACTTTTCTATTTCTAATTAGTCTGGCCAATGTTTTATCTGTTTTATTTATTTTTTCAACATAAACAACCCCTTGTTTCATTAATTTTCTGAATGATTCTTTTGTTTTCAATTTCATTTATCTCTGATTTAATTTTAGATATTTCTTTTCATCTCTGTGTTTAGGCTTAGATTGTTCTTCTTTTTCCAATTCCATAAGATAGCTTGTTAGTTTGTTGATGTGCTCTCTTTTTGTTTTTTGAATGTAGGCATCTAACACGATAAATGTTCCTCTTAGAACTGCTTTTGCAGTATCCCACAGGTTTGGGGAGCTTGTGTCTTCATTGTTGTTAAGCTCAAGGATGTAAATGATTTTATGTTTTATTTCTTCCTGCAGCCAACTCTCATTCAATGGAAGTTTGTTTAATTTCCGTGACAGTGTGTGCGGTGGAATGTTTTCATTGGAGTTGAGTTCCACCTTTAGGGCTTTGTGGTCTGAGAAAATACAAGGTAAAATTTCAATTCTTTTGATTCTGTTGAGGTTTGTTTTGTGTCCTAGGATATGATTAATTTTGAAGCATGTTCCATGGGCTGATGAGAAGAATGTATATTCTTCATCTGTGCTATGGAGTGTTCTATATGCATCTATCAAGCACAGTTTTTCTGGGGTCCCATTTAAGTCCCTTATATTTTTGTTTCATTTCTGTTTAGAGGATCTGTCCAGCTCTCTCAGAGGAGTGTTAACGTGCCCTGTAGTTATGGTATTATAGGATATCATATTGCTCAGACTGAGTAAGGTCAGTTTCAACAATCTAGGAGCATTTAAATTGGGTGCATACATATTTAGAATTGAAACATCTTCTTGTTTTATTTTCTCTTGACCAATATAAAGTGACCATCTTTGTCTTTTTTTACTTAAGTTGCTTTAAATCCACATGTATCTGAAAATAGGATTCCAAGCCCTCTTTTCTTCTGAATTCCGTGTGCCTGAAAAACTGTCTTCCAACTCTTAACTCAGAGTTGTAATTTGTCTTTTGAATCTAGGTGTGTTTCCTGCAAGACAGCAAATGGATGGCTTGTGGTTTTTTTTAATCCAGTCAGCCAATCTATGCTTCCTTAGTAGGGAATTCAAGAAATAACAGTTATTGAGATAATTGATAAGTGTAGCAGTGTTCTATTCATCTTAATTTGTGGGAGTCCATTGCTTAGTTTTATGTTTTGCACCAGTGTGAAGGTTAGGCTCTGTCCTTTAATTTCTGAGTTCTTATTTTGCTGTTGATCCATTGTGGTGGTCAGTGTGTAGAACAAGTGGAAATACTTTTGGTAGAGCTGATCTTGTTGTGGCAAATTTCCTCAATGTTTATATATCAGTATACGATTTGATTTTTTCCATCAATTTTAAAGCTTAGCTTCACAGGATATAGAATTCTGGCCTGGAGATTGTTCTGTTTAAGTATATTAAAGGTAAATGATGATTGTCTTCTTGCTTGGAAAGTTTAATTAGAGAAATCTGCAGTTACCTTGATAGATTTGCCCCTGTAGGTCAACTGGGGCTTACTCCTTCCAGCTTGAAAAATCTTTTTTTTTTATCTTGACTTGGGACAGGTTCATCACAATGTGTCTTGGGAAGCTCAGTTAGATTTGAGGCAACCTGGGGCCCAATATCCTTCTGAAAGGAGTGTGAGAATCTTTGGTGATATTTGGGAAATTTTCATTTATAAGATTCTCTAGTATGGCTTCCATTCCCCTGGGGCAATCTTCTTCCCCATCTGTGATACCTATAACTCATATTGTTGAATGCTTCATAGAGTCCCATAATTCTATCAGCAAACATTCTGCTTTCTCTCTCTTCTTTTATACCTCTTTAACTGAGTTATCTCAAGAGCTTTTTCCTATACCTCTGAGATTCTTCCTTCTGCGTGGTCTAATCTGTTGTTCATACTTTCTACTGCATCTTTATTTTCACTAAATGACTGCTTGATTTCCCTCAACTCTACTATATCCTTTTTATATTCTTCATAGCATTCATCTCTTAATTGATTCTGTTTTTGGATTTCTTTTTCCACTTTATCAGCAGTTTCCTTCATTGTTTCCCTCAATTCCTTGATTTTTTTTCATCATCTTTATGTTAACTTCCCTTTCTGTCGTTTCTAACACTTCCTTATAGGTGGAATTCTCTGCGGTAGCTGCCTTACTGTCCTTTGTGGAGATTGCTCTGGACTGGTTTTTCATGACGCTTGGAGTTTTCTGCTGATTCTTCCTCATGAGTGATTTATTTTATCTGTTTCCTTGCCCAAATTTACCTTTCACGTCCTCCTGCTCTTTAAGTTGCCATGCCTCTTGACTAGGGTTTCGAAGATTCCTTTTGGTACAGAACTAGAGGGTTGAAAAGATTGAAGAGCAAGAAGGGAAAAGAAGAAAGAAAAAGAGAAAGAAAAGAAAAGAAAAAGGAGAAAGGAGAGGGCATGTGTAGAAGGAACTATTAACAAAAAGAAGAGAAGCACAGAAAGAGGGGAGTGGGAGTAATATAGGTGTATGGTAGGGTACTTTGACACAACCTTAAGAACCCTCAACCTCTGGGGGTGCCAGGTTGGGTGGTTAGGTCAACAGCTCTTTGCCAGCCTATTTGTACACAGTACCCCACCTCCATTGAGTAGGGAGGAAAGATAAAAATGCAATAGATCAAAACAAGACAAGCAAACCAAAAATTTTATGGGATAAAATTGGGGAAAAAACAAATTAATAAGGGTAGAAACACTACCAAAAATGAAGTTCTAATTGCTGAAAAAGACAACAATTGAAAATTATATTTAAACTAGAAAAAATGACAAAAAATAAAGAAAGAAAAAAGAAAAGAAAATTCTTTAAGGAAAATGTTGAAATTAAAAACAAAACAATAATAACAAAAAAAAAATGCTAACTAACTAACAACAACAGCAACAACACAAAGCAAAACAAAACCAAAAAGAAAACAGTATATATAAATATATACCTTGCTGAATATTGTCTGGGCAAGAGGTGATCTTCGGGGGGGGGTGATATGTTAATCACAATGTTGATATTGTTGTACAAAAAGGAGACTGGATGCCTCAAATGATTTCTCAAACTCCAGAGGGTGGAGAGCCTAAATCCTCCTCAGCCTGCTTAGAAGGCACTTTAAATTGCTAACTTGCGCTAAGCATAAGCTTTCTCAGGAAAGCACTTGTCACGTGGATCACTCCTTAAGTGGCTATCCGATGCTTGTTCTGCAACCCTGAGGGTGGAGCTTGCCAGAGCAGTTCTCCCACAATGGCTCCACACAGCCCACAACCAAATACTGGTAGATTCATCTGGCTCGGTGGCTCCGTCTGGGGCCCTAGACAATACTAAAAGACCTCTGCACTCTTGCCCATGTTCTCCCAAGGTAGTTCAACTGAGTGCCAAGTCCAAAAAAAAAAAAAATCCCAAACAGTTCAGAGTTAGGCCTTTCCAGTTCGCAATCTGACTTCTGCTATACATACAGCAGCCGGAAGCATTAGACCAAATGAACACACGCAACCACTTGCCACATCTCCAATGCTTTTGCGTTCCTCAGGGGGTCCAGGAGTCTCATGCTGTCTTCGTGTGTCCCCAAAGGGATGTGTCTGGGCTATGCCAGCCAGATATGCATGAAGACTTCTCTCCCCAGTCTCACCATGCCCAGTTACATGGAAGCTATTACTCAGCTGCCATCTTGCTCCTTGGATAATCCCTGGGTTCCTATATTTAAGCTTAATCTTAGTGACTTACTCTTGACATCACAATGGGTATTGCCCTGGGTTAACATCTTTAGCTTAACTTTCATGACTTTCTCCTGACATCACAGTATTTGTAACCCTTGGTTACCGTCTTTAAGCTTAAACTTAGTGACTTCCTCCTCACATAACAATGGGTGTTGCCCTGGGGTACCATCTTTAAGTTTAACTATAGTGACGTCCTTCTGACTTCACCTTGGGTGTTGGCCTGGGTCAACATCTTCCTCCTGACTTCACAATATGGGTTGCTCTGTGTTACCATTTTTTAAAATAATTTTATTGAATCATAATTATGTACATTGGTGCAATCATAGGGCACGATTCATATACATTCAGAAATATTTTGATTGTACTGTTACAGATAGCCTTCATGGCATTTTCTTGATCATTATATAAAGACATTGATACTCTACTTTTAATAAGTTTCACCAGTATCCTGCTAAGATGCACCATAGGTTCGTTCCCACTAATTGCCCTCCCTCTACCCATCCACTCCCCTCCCCTCCCCTCCCTTTCCCTGTATTCCTTAAGCTCAATCATAGTGACTTTCTTCTGACTTCACAATGGGTGTGACCCTGTGTTAACATATTTAAGCTTAACCGTATTGATTTCCTTCTGAAATGACAATAGGTATTTCCCTGTGTTACCATCTTTAAGCTTAACTTTAGTGACTTTCCCCTGACATGACAATGAGTGTTGCCCTGGATTACCATCTTCCCCCTGAAATTACAGTGTTTGTTGCCATGGGTTGCCTTCCTTAAGCTTAACATTAGTGACTTCCTCCTAACACTGCAATGGGTGTTGCCAAGGGTTTCCGTTCATAAGCTTAACCTTAGTGATGTCCTCCTAACTTCACAATGGTTGTTGTCTTGGGTTACCATTTTCCTCATGACATCAAATGGGTGTTTCCCTGGGTTACTGTCGCCTTCCTGTCATAACAATGGGTGTTGCCCTGCATTACCATTTTTAGCTTAACATTTGTTATTTCTTCTTGACATCACAATGGGTGTTTCCCTTGGTTACCATTATCCTCCTGACATCACAATGAGTGTTGGCCTGGGTTACTACCTTTAAGGTTTATCTTAGTGACTTCTTCCAGACATCACAGTGGGTGTTGCCCTGGTTACCATCTTTAGCTTATACCTCAGTGACTTCCTCCTGATACAACAATGACTGTTACCCTGGGTTACCATGTTCCTCCTGAAATCACAATAGGTATTGTCTTGGGTTACCATCTTCCTCCAAACATCATAATGTTTGTTGATGTGGGTTACCATCTTTAAGCTTAATCTTCATGACTTTCTCTTTCCATCTCAATGGGTGTTGCCCTGTTTATCATCTTCCTCCTGACATCAAAATTCATGTTGCCCTTGCTTACCATCCTTAAGCTAAACCTTAGTGACTTCCTCCTGTCATGTCACTGGGTATTTCCCATGGTTAACATCTTCCTCCTGACATCACAATGGGCTATGCCCTAGTTTACCATCTTTAAGCTTAACCTTAGTGACTTCCTACTGACACAACAATGGATGTTTCCCTGTGTTACCATCTTCCTCCTGACATTACAATGCATGTTACCGTGTGTTACTCTCTTTAAACTGAAATGCAGTGACTTTCTCCTCACATCTCAATGGATGCTGTACTGGGTAACCATCTTCCCAATGACACCACAATGGGTATTACCCTGGGTTAGCATCTTTAAACTTAACTGTAGTGACTTGCCCCTGACATCACGATGAGTGTTGCCGTGAGTTACCATCTTTAAGCTTAAACTTACTGACTTTCTCCTGACATCACAATGGATGTTTCCCTTGATTACCATCTTTAAGCTTAAACTTACTGACTTCCTCCTGACATCACAATGAGTATTGTTCTGTGTTACCATCTTTAAGCTTAACCTTAGTGACATTCTCCTGACATCACAAAGGGTGATGCCCTAGGTTACCGTCTTTAAACTTAACCTTAGTGACGTCCTCCTGACATTATAATGATTCTTGACCTGGGTTACTATCTTCCTCCTGACATGACAATGTGTGTTGCCCTGGGTTACCATCTTCCTCTTGACATCACAATGAGTGTTGTCTTGTGTTACCTCTTTAAGATTTACCTTAGTGACTTCCTCCTCACATCACAATGGGTTTTGCCCTGGGATACAATCTGTAAGCTTAACATTAGGGACTTTATCCTGACACAACATTTGGTGTTGCCTTGGGTTATCATCTTCCTCTTGACATCAGAAAGTGGGTTGCCCTCAGTTACCATGTTCTTCCAGACATCACAATGGATGTTGCCATGAGTTACAATCTTCCTCCTGGCATCACAATGGGTATCCCCCTTGCATACTGCCATTAGGCTTAACAATACTGACTTGTGTCTGACACCACTCTGGGTGTTGCCCTGGGATACCATCCTTGAGATTAACCTTAGTAACTTCCTCCTGACATCACAAAGGGTGTTTCCCTGGGTTACTAACTTTAAGCTTAAACTTAGTGACTTACTCCACATTTCCTAATATCACAATGGGTGTTGCTTTGTGTTACCATCTTAAGCTTAAGCCTAGTGATATCCTCCAGACACTAGAACAGGTGATGCTCTAGGTTACCATATTTAAGCTTAACCTTAGTGACTTCCTCCTTACCCAACAATGGATTTTGCCTGTGTTACCATGTTCCTCCTGACATCGCAATGCATGTTACTGTGTGTTACCATATTTAAGCTTAAGTGTAGTGACTTTCTCCTCACATCACAATGGATGTTGCCCTGGGTTACCATATTACCCCTGGCACAATGGGTGTTACCGTTTGTACCATCTTTAAGCTTAACATTAGTGACATCCTCCTGACATCACAATGGGTGTTGCTCTGGGTTACCATCTTCCTCATGACATAACTATGGGTGTTGCCTTGTGTAACCATCTTCTTCCTGACATAAAAAGGTGTCTTGGCCTAAGTTACCATCTGTAAGCTTAACATTAATGACTTCTTCCTGACATCACAATGGGCAATGCCCTGGGTTATCATCTTTAAGCTTAACCTTAGTGACTTACTCTTAGCACCACAATGGGTGTTGCCCTGTTTTACCATCTTTAAGCTTAACCTTAGTGACTTCCTCCTGACCTCACAATGTTTGTAGCTCTGGTTTACCATCCTTAAGAGTAATCTTCGTGAATTCCTTCCACATAACTATGGGTGGTTTCTTGAGTTATCATCTTAAATCTTAACCTTAGTGACTTTGCCATGACATCACAATGGGTGTTTCCCTGTGTTACCATCTTCCTTCTGACATAAAAATAGGTGTGTCCCTGAGTTACCAATTTTCTCCTGACATCACAATGTGTGTTGCCCTTTGTTCCAGTCTTTATGCTTAAAGTTTATTGATTTCTTCCTGACCTGCTGACATTGCAATGTGTGTCCTCCCCCCTTAGCATAATTAGGCTTAGCCTTAGTGCCTTCCTCTTGACACCACAATGGGTGTTTACCTGGGATACCATCCTTAAGTTTAACCTTAGTAACTTCCTCCTGACATCACAAAGGGTGTTGCCCCGGGTTACTCTCTTTAAGCTTAAACTTAGTGACTTCCTCCAGACTTCCTGATATCACATTGGGTGTCTCTGAGCATTACCATCTTAAGCTTAAGGCTAGTGATTTCCTCCTGACATCAGAATGGGTGATACTCTAGGTTACCATCTTTAAGCTTCACCTTCGTGACTCCTCTTTACACACCAATGGACGTTGCCCTGTTATACCATCTTCCTCTTGACATCCCAATGTGTTTTACTGTCAGTTACCGAGTAAGCTTAACTGTAGTGACCTTATCCTCACATAAAAATGGGTTTTTCCCAGGTT
Source organism: Arctocebus calabarensis (assembly GCA_963573935.1). Taxonomy (NCBI): domain Eukaryota; kingdom Metazoa; phylum Chordata; class Mammalia; order Primates; family Lorisidae; genus Arctocebus; species Arctocebus calabarensis. The sequence continues at coordinate 9,819 of CAUYON010149560.1, forward strand.
TACCACCTTCCCTCTGACACGACAACTCGTGTTACCCTGAGTTACTGTTTTCACACTTCACCTTAGTGACGTCCTCCCTGGATTACCATCTTCCTCATTACATCAAAATGGGTATTGCACTGGGTAACCATCTTCCTCCTGACATCACAATGTGGGTTACCATCTGTAAGCATAACATTAGTGACTTCTTCCTCACACCAATGGGTGTTGCCCTGTGTTATCATCCTTAAGCTTAAGCTTAGTGACTTCTGCTTCACATCACAATGATTGTTGCCCTGGGTTACTATCTTCCTCCTGCCCTGGGTTATCAGCTTTAAACTTAACTTTAGTGACTTCCTCCTGACATCACAGTGGGTGTTGCCCTGGGTTAACATATATGTTTAACTCGAGTGACTTCCTCCAGACATCACAATGTGTTTTTCCCTGGGTTATCATCTTCCTCCTGACATCATAATGGGTATTGCCCTGGGTTACGATTTTCCTCCAGGCATCACCATGTGTGTTGTCCTGCCTTACAGTCTTCCTCCTGACATCACAATGGACGTTGCCCTGATTTACCAATTTCCTCTTAACATCACAATGTGTATTGACCTTTGTTACCTTCTTTAGCCTTAACCTTATTCACTTCCTCCTGACATCTCAGTGAGTGTTGCCCTGGGTTACCATGTGCAAGCTTAAGCTTAGTGACTTCCTAATAACATCACAATGGGTGTAGCCCTGGGTTAACCTCTTTCCGCTTAACTTTGTGACTTCCTCCTGAGATCACAATGGATGTTACCCTGGTTTACCATGTTTAAGTTTAACCTTAGTGAGTTCCTCCTGACATCACTAAGTGTGTTTCCCTGGGTTACTGTCTTTAAGCTTAAACTTAGTGACTTCCTCCAGACTTCCTCATATCACAATGGGTGTCACTGTGCAGTAAAATCTTTAAACATAAACCTAGTTACTTCCTCTTGACATCAAGATGGGTGTCCTTCTGGGCTACTGTATTTTGCTTAAATTTAGTGACTTCCTCCTTACCTCTTGACAACATGATGGTTGTTGCCCTGGAATACTATCTTTAAGCTTAACCTTAGGGACTTCCTCTTGACACCATGATGGACATCATCCTGGATTACCATTTTTAGGCTTAACTTTACTGATGTTCTCCTGACATCACAATGGGTGTTGTCTTGGTTTACCAAATTTAAGCTTCACTTTAGTGACTTCCTTCTGACATCACAATGAGTGTTGCCCTAAGTTACCTTCTTTAAGCTTAACCATATTGACTTCTTCCTGATATCACAATAAGTGTTGCACTGGGTTACCATCTTGCACCTTATATCACAATGTGTCTTACTGTGGGTTAACTTCTTTAAGGTTAACCATAGTGATTTTCTCCTGAAATCACATTGGGTGTTGCCCTGGGTTACCATTTTCCCCAGACACCACTATGGGCTTTATCTTGGGTTACCATGTTTAAGCTTAAACTTAGTGAGGTCCTCCTAACATCACAATGGGAGTTGCCCTGGGTTAACATCTTCCTCCTGATATAACAATTCATGTTGTCCTTGGTTACCATCTTTAAGCTTAAACTTAGGGACTTCCTCCTTACACCATAAAGGGTGTTGCCCTGGGTTACCATCTTCTTCCTGACATCACAATATGTGTTTCCCTAGGTTACCATCTTTAAGCTTAACCTTAGTGATTTCCTTCACATGCTGCAAGTTGTGGTGCCCTGTGTTAACATCTTACTTATGACATCACAAGGAGGTTTGTTTTAGGTTACCATCTTCCAATTGCCATCACAATAGTTGTTGCCCTGGGTTACCATCCTCCTCCTGACATCACAATGGGTGTTGCCTGAGTTACCATCTTTAAACTTAACGTTAGTTTCTTCTTCCAGACATCACAATCAGTGTTGACCTGTGTTACCATCTCTAAGCTTAATCTCAGGGACTTCCTCCTAAAATTACAAGGGGTATTGCCCTGGGTTACCCTCTTCCTTCTGACATCACAATGGGTTTTGCCCTGGATTATCATTTTTAAGCTTAATAATAGTGACATCCTCCTGATTTCACAATGCGTGTTTCCCAGAGGGACAATCTTCCTCCTGAGATAACAATGGGTGTTGCCCTGGATCACCATATTTACACTTAACCTTAGTGACTTCCTCCTGACATCACAATGGGTTTTACCCTGGTCTACCATCTTTAAGATTAACCTTAGTGACTTCCTCCTGA
>CAUYON010149561.1:0-10961 GCA_963573935.1 Arctocebus calabarensis
CCAGAATGGCTGTAGATCAGCAAGGGCGGACTGACACCACTGGCATTACTTATGCCAGTTAACTTTCACTGGTTGCAAATATGAATTTGCCATCATCAAACCTAGGAGACCCATGATGCAGATTTGAGTGTTCCTAGGTGATTGCAATGTCCTACTTGAAAAAAGGACACAGAGTGTAGAGTCCATGTCAGGGGCTGGAGTAGGAGTGATGCGTGTTCCAGAATTCAAGTCTAGCCTGACTGAGCCCTCAGTGCAGGGGGATATACGATATCCCTTCACAATCTCCCCATCCCATGCAGAATAATGAACTTGGCTGGGATGATTTGCTAGGTGCAGCTGACCCTGTGTCAGAGTTGTGTGCGTGTGGAGGACCCACAGTAGGAGAGTAGAGGTGTTCTCCAGGATAACCAGCTTTAGGTTCTCATAAGGGTTATACTGGAAAGGGATTGGGGTACAAGGTGAATCTCCTCAAAAATTGAAGCCAATTCAAGACTGAATGAACTGAGTCTCCTCTTCAGCAGTTCAGGGTAAATAATGTGTCCAGTCTCTCTCCTCCCTAGACTGGAGGAAAATACGTACATCAATGCGCACCAGTGATCAGAAAACCCCCAGGAACCCAAGCAGGTGGGAAATGAGGGGGCCAGCTCCTCATCATCTGGAAAAAGGGGAAAATGGGCCTCACAGAAGCCATAACAAGGTGGAAGGAGCAAGGCTGCAGTCCACAGGGGGTGTTTGGGCAGGGCAGGGAGGTGGTCTCTATGGGAGAGGGGGCCCATTGACACCCGGGTGGTAGAAAGCACAGTTGTTCTCAAAGCGGCAGTTGCCCTTCATCATGAAATGACGACAAACAGGGCGGTTTGACATGTCTCGTCCATGGCTCTGGCCTCCAGCATGTCCTCGGTGGCCCCCTCCCCCATGGCCATCATGACCACAGTGCTCGTGAGGTGGATCTCGACGGTCGTGGCCTTGGTGACCAGGGACATCATGAGGTTGGTGACCATGGGGCCCCCCACGTCCAGGACCTTTATGAGGGCGATGTCCACCACTTTCAACTATGCTCCCTCGAGGGCCATCATGGGGGCAATGTCTACCACCAGCACCCATTCCTCCACGAAGGCCTTCATGAGAACGATGGCCACTGCTACCGCCAGGGCCTTCATGGGGACGATGCCCACTGCCCATGTCACTGCTAGGGTCTTCATGAGGACAATGTCCACCACCTCCAACCATGCCACCAGGGCCTCTTCGTCCATGTGGGGGTCCTCCTCCAGAGCGACCTCCTCTGGCCCCTCGGAATGGACGAGGAGGAGGAGAAGGTTCATTTCCTCCTTGGCCACCTCGGCCTCTATGGTATGGTCCAGAACGATTTCCTGGACCTCTCCGCATTGGGGCTCCCCGCATAGGGTTGCCTGGGCCATCCCAGAAAGGATCACTCCTCCGGGGAGGTGGTGGGGAACCCAGAAGACGTGGACCCACAGACCCACCAGGGCCTCCATGAGGACCTGGCATAGGTCCCCCAGCTCTAGGAGGGAAGTGTTGCATGGCCTTGGGGCCCCCTGGGCCTCCTGGTGGGAAACCATTGGCTATTGGACCAGGACCTAGGAGTCCATGTGGCACCAGCATCTGCTTGATCTTGTCTGAATAGTCTGGTTGTTTCAGTAGTTCCTCTGAGGAATGACTGTTTGGGCTACCCATGATAGAGGTAAGAATCTCCTGGACATTAATGCCTCCTGCTCCAGGGCCTTGGGGGCTCTTCCCAGCACCCATGTTTCCCATAAGATTGGCCAGAATAGGAAGTAACTTGGAGCCTCCTGCCCCATCAGGTGAGCCACCTGACCCCCCAGGTTCCAAGGTCTCAACATATGGAGTCTCATCCATAGAACACTCATCTAGGGGGATAAGCTTAGGGGGTATGGGCTCATATGGCTCAGAGTCAGGCTCGTGAGGACTCTCCTTGTTTAGGAATAGCTCCTGCAGGATTCCCTTCTCCCGCTCAGCTTGGATATATCTCTCTTGGCTGTTGCTTCCAGGCGTGACAAGAGGTGAGGGCAGAACCAGAGGCCGGGGACACACCCAGGGCACCTCCTCCTCCATGTTGTCATGGCTTAGACACCAGGTGGTCTCAAATTCATGTCGGTCTGACAGTATTTCTCGCTTAGCTGCCTCACCAAAGTCCTTGATCTTATTCACATTTACTCGTTCAGTTTCATCCAGTTCAAAGTAGAAATATTCTCTCAGTTTGCCCTCCTCAGGCCATGTCACAGTTTTCCTCTTCCTGCCTTTCTGGGTCAGTTGGTTAGGATCTCCAGGACTCTCCACTGGCTTTGCATCCAGAGCTCCTGGCTCCAAAGCGGCTGTATCCATGAGCTCTGGGACTTCAACAGGAGGAACTGGGGTCCCTGGACGGTCTGTGTCCATAGCCTCAGAAGGAGGTGCTGGTTCTGGGGAAGAAGGTTTGGCTGTGCTTGGTTCTGTGCTCATTTTCCCTTCAAAGTGGCTTGGGTTGGCAGCTGTTGGTAACAGCACCTTCTTCTTCTTCTTAATTTTGATGCCTGGAATAGGGGCTGAATTGAGGACATCCAGAAAGGCCAGGCCCTCCATAGGATGTGCTGGGATGATCTTCACTTTGATTTCTTTGGTGGCATTAGGTGTCGTGTTGAGTGGCTTATATTTCTTCTCTGCAGGGAGGACAGCATCCTCTGGAGCAGCTGCAGAACTCTGACGCTTGAGGGGGATAGGTTTAAGATTGTACTTGTCAGAAACCACCAGAGTGCTGGCATTCTTCACAGGCACCAAAGATGGTATCTCCAGCTCTAGTCCAGTGGAAAGGAACTTGGTGTGACTGGGTGCTGTGGTTCGAAGAGACTTGGGCTTCTCTTTTTTCTTCTCTGGGGCTTCCTCAGACCAGGTCTCAGCCTTCACCTCAGTTAAAGGTCGCTCTGGAGGAGGGGTTCCACCCTTTCCCTCTTCTTTACGTTTCTTCTTATCTTTTCCAGCAGGCTGGGTACTGCTCTGGGAACGGATGACAGCCATCCAGTCGCTGACCAGGACTGAGGCCAATTTCCGGAGCTCTTCATCCTCACTTGACTTGCTCAGTTGCTTCACCAGCTTGGCTGCGTTGTTCTGCTTGAGATGATCTACGGTGAGCGGTAGGTGCTGCAGAGTCAGCAGAATTTGCTGGAGGAGGGGAATGTTGTTGGCTGTCTTTGAATATGTCAACCAATTGTTAAGAAGTTTGTAGCCACCAAGGTCAATAAACTGGACCAAGATTTCTGGTGATCGGGTCTGCAGGAGAATGTTCAAGTAAGTGCATCGACTCACGATCTTTCGTGCTTCCTTCATCAGACTGAAGATCTTGGAAATCCCATCTACACTCTTGACTTCCCCATTTCGATTAAGGAAGCTATCCAGGCCTTTTAGAAACTCTTTGGGGTCTATGGGACCCGAACCCATGATTGCAGTTTTATCCAATTTTTTTGCCATGTCAGCACCTCGGGCTCAGGGGAGAGGGGGTAAAATTTTGGAGGAAAAAAAAAAAAACAACCAACCAGGACCCCAAACTCAATTATTTGGGGGTTTCACTGGATCAAAAAGTCTCTTATAAAAACAAAGGCCAACTCAGTATTCATTTCCCACCCACCAAACTCCATTTAGGGAGAGGGGTCGTAGAAAAAAATTCTGAGTGGATTCAAAAAAGTAAACACTGGGTGAGTGAATTTGGGTGGATTTGGGAAGGGAGGGTTGTTGATTATTTTTGAAGTTATGTGGTAACGGTCCTTTGGCCACACAGATTTCAAGTCCCAAGCAGTGTGGGCTAGTGGGGTGGGCAAGACAGATGGGAAGGGGTAGAAGACACAAGTGGTTGGGCTGGGGGCTGCTGTTCCTCCCCTACCCCCAGGATCCCTTTCAAGGGCTTAGATGTTGCTGCAGCTTGTTTCTGTTTTCCTCGTGGCCAGCCTGTCTTTCTCCGAGAAAATTCAAACCTCTAAACAAACCCCAGAATGGTGGCTGCCCGCTCGGGGGGAGTCTTTTTTCCTAAACTTTATTTTTCAATGGCAAAACAAATTAAGAAGAATGCAATTTACAAAAGATATTGTAAAAATTAATGAAAAAAAAATGAAAAACTCCAGTGAAAGACAAATACAATAATTTATGTTAATGGAAAGCTTCTAGGTTCAGGGATTCGAAATAAGAAAAGGTGTCAAGCCTCCCAAAAGAGTTCCTAAATACTCTCCCCAAATAAAGTACCTACCTAAAATAAAGTATCCTCCAAATTAAATACCACTCAAGGTAAAGCAAATAAGATATTTGTTGTGTGAATGTTTCTTGCGCGGGCGGTTCTGCAGAGATTCAGGCTGCCATGAAGTGTCAGAGAACAAGGAGGTTGAACGCTGGCTCAGGCAAACAGCAACTTTATTTCTTCCACCAAAGCTTATATAGGCACATAACTTAATCAATAAACATATGATTTAAATCTGGCCCCAGGCTTTTTACTGCCTGGTACTTATGGGCCTATGGATAAATTGGATTAACTTATAACCACTTTACTAACATTATGTAAAGCTATCCTTATAGGCTAAGGTTTAATTGGCTTAACTGATAACTACTTCACTAAAGATATTCTTATGCTAAGTAATCAAAAACAAAACCACAAAACAAGGTTCTGGGGAAATAAGCAGTTTAAATGCTTGATCCTTTAACAGGCCATTTGGAGGCAGTTAATCACCTTTAGGGAGTAGCCTGAAAAATCGTGAGATATACAGGTATCTGCTTGCAGACCTGCCTCCAGGAAGCTCTGCCCTAAATCACTTTTACATGATTAGATTCTAAGCCACATATGGAGCTCTATCCAAGATTTTTTCCTTTCTGACTCACAAAAGACTTTATTTAAACTTGCCTTCACAATATGGAACCATTTAAAGGTTTCCTTATAATATTATAGGCAAAACTGACAAACTGATTATAAAAATTATATGGAAAAACAATTTCTTAATTTCGATAACAGGATTTAAAGAAAAAAAGCAATGTAAGCCTAGATCTATTAGGTACTGCATTATTTATCTTTCTGTGTAACACATTATCCCCACACATAGCAGTTTGTTCATACATTATTAGACTTTTTGATTGGCAACAGAGGAACAGTAAAGGAAAAGCTGGGTCTTACACAGGTCCCATGTCCAGAAAACTGGGCTGTGTGTAAGTTCTATACTTTCTGACACCATCTCATCCCAGACAATCAGACAACTTCTCTCTCCTCATTTATCACCTTCCTTTGCACACTGTACTTGGCTTTTCATTAAACTTACTAGACAAACTCCTGCTACTGAGTTTATTTTCTCACGTCTACTATCTGTGGTGCTTTGGACTCAGATGTCTCCTGGGCAGTTGACTCATATGCAGCTGTAGGTTGCACCTCTATCTTTATACCACTCCCTTTAATCGCATCTCTATCTCTCATTTTCTTTGCTTTCTTCACACTACTTATCTCTGGCTTCTGCTTTTGCATGTAAATTTAACCATGGGACTTGTTTATGACTTGGTTGAATTGCTATTTTTTTTTCTTTTCATTATGTTGGTGTGAAAAAAATAGTGTTTCAGAAGGAATTAGTATCTTAAAGCTTAGTGTTCCGGATGCTAGATTTTGTCCTTTAGAAGCCATTTAATTTGAAATCTCTCTTATAATGCCTTTCACTTCTGAATGTCATTATCTTCTCTCTCTGTAGAGAGGGTCTCACTCTGTTGCCTAGGGTAGAATGCAGTGGTGTCGTTACAGCTCACAAAATGCCTGGGCTAAAGTGATCCTCCTACTCTTTCCTTTCAGATAGATGGGACTGCAGGCATGCATCATCATACCCAGCTAATTTTTCTATTTTTTGTAGCCATAGGGGTCTCACTATATGGTTTGTGCTGGTTTTGAACTCCTGGCCTCAAATGATCCTCCTGCCTCAGTCTCCCAAAGTGCTAGAATTGTTATAAGCATGAGTCCCATCCTGCATCTGTATGTGCACATGTTTGTGACTAGTACCTAGGAGGCTTAACATTCGCCTCCGTAAGCCTGGCATGGTGGCTCATGCCTGCAACCCTAGCACTTCAAGAGGCTGACGTAGGAGGATCATTTGAGCCCAGGAGTTTGAGACCAGCCTGAGCAAGAGCCAGACCCTATCTCTATTAAAAATAGAAAAAGTACCTGGGCATTATGGCAAGTGCCTACAGCTACTCAGGAGACTGAGGCAGGAGGACCACTTGCACACAGGAGTGTTAAGTTGCTCTGAGCTGTGACCTTTGACACCAGGGCACTCTACTCAGGTTGACAGAGAATGACTCTATCTCAAAAACAAACAAAATGCAAAACAAACAAATAAACAAACAAAATTACCTCAGTCCAATGAAGTTTTAGAGAGGCGTCTAATCTCTAGGCTTCCGCCCTTCATGTTCTCAGAATATTTCCTTTAGATACCCTGCGCCTTGAAATAACTTTCTCTGCTTCCTTGAGATATAATTAAAAAAAAAAAAATCTTGTCAGTTTTGGAGCCCAAGAATGTCTTTCTCAATGCCTCTGGGGCAGGATTTCTTTGAAATTCAGTCATCAAGGAAGATAGCACTCCCATCTCCCAGTTTCTGTGCAAGGCTAGAGACTTACATACTTTCTTCCAGAGCCTGGATCCAAATTATAAAGCTACCTACTGTTGTGAACATGCCAAAAAGTTTCTTTTTCTTTTCTTTTTTCTTCTTTCTTTTTTTTTTTTTTTTTTTTGCAGTTTTTGGCTGGGGCTGGATTGGAACCTGCCACCTCTGGCATGTGGGGCCAGCGCCTTACTCCCTTGAGCCACAGGCGCCACCTAGTTTATTTTTCTTTTAGGTAAGATCAGTTATTATAATAAGCACCCCGATAGCCATACAACCTTGCTTCACAGAGCTGAGTGCGCAGACACACACTACTCTGTCTCCCCTATTGCTAGCACTGACATCAGGATAAAAATGACCTCTGTCCTCTTATTTTGTCCTATCAGATTTTTTCTTTAATACTGGTTTGTTTTTTATTCAGAATCCTAAAATAAAAACAAACATAGATCTTTACATTCACTTTTATTTCTGTTTACTATATAAAATAACTGTATATTTTTCTGTGTTACATACGTTTTTCTTTGCTCAATATTTTTAAAAAGAAAATCACTTCTGAACAGATAAAAAATGATTTATCCAAATTATCAACTTGCCATTATGCATTATTCGCTTTAATTTATTTAACCATTTCATCAATAAGATATTGGTGTCTAAGTATTTAAAAGACCATACCTCAAATCAAATGACAAAGTAAATTGTTACAGTAGACAGAGAGTTTTATTTGCAGACACACTGCCCTGGCATCAGTAAGGAGGAACTGAATATCACACTTAGAAGATATTTCATTAATTTGCAATTACCACTCTGAGCCATTACAGTTTGCAACTATTAGGTAACTTTATAGCAAACACTGTCAAAATTTAGCTCTTGCTTCTCCTGAAAGTTGAGTATACTGACTTTTGGACATTTTATAAACTGTTAATTTGAATACATGCTGGATTTTTGCATAAAAACTTTTAATTTTAATATCTATTTTCTAGTCAAGTATTGGAGTATATTTGCTTTGAAATATCAAATCTACTTTCTTATCATCATGCAAAAGAGTTACATATTGCCATTTAAATGCAAAATAGTTTAGCCTTTGCTTTTGGGAATCTAGAATATTGATTTTAAATGGAGATAGCCATTATTCACATTACAATAGTGAAAAAAGATTGAGATTGATGACACTTTTGCTATCCATAAGAGATTACTCTAATACTTACATATTTTCATCTTATTTTGCACAAATAGAAGACCATTTTTTTTTAAAGTCAGCTTAGTTTAAAAAATATATATAGTTGTACAATGTTACAAAGTTTAAGCCTGGGGAGTGTTTATAGACTTAGGAGCTGACTTGTAATAATAAGAACTGTTGGAATCCTTAAAACTTTCTTTCTTTTTTTTTAAGTCAAATACACATAGATCATGAATACATTCACGCGTATGTGGGGTACAATGTGCTGATTTTTTTTTTTAATACAATCTGATGTGGTTACATCAAGCCAATCAACATAGGTTTTACCTCATTTACTTGATTATTGTGTTAAGACATTTATGTTCTATACTTGACAGATTTGACTTGTACCCTTGCAATATGCTCCATAGGTGTGGTCCCGCCTTTACCCTCCTGCTACCAAACCTCCCTCCTCCCTTCCCTGCTCACTCCATTTCTCTCCTTCATCCTGGGCTACTGTTGTGTTCTAGCTGTCCTAACAAAGTGTGAGTAAATATAAGTAGGTTTCATAGATGTACTGAGTACATTGGATACTTTTTCCTCCATTCTTGACTTTACTCAGGAGAACATGTTCCAGGTCCTTCCATGTAAACATAAAAGAGGTAAAGGCTCCGTCTTTTTTTAAGGCTCCATAGTATTCCATGGTTCACATCTACCACAATTTATTCTTTCATAAACAATATATACACATAAAAATTACATACTTTGAGCTTAACATTTATTACAATGAAATAAATATATCTATATTTAATGCTTGAAAGCGCATGCTTTTTCCTTCTTTATTATTTTTTTCTTTTTTGGTACAAATGCCCCCATTTATACAACTTCCCATCTACTTCTTCGATAGGACAGATAGGTATCATGACCACCATTGTGTGTATTTTCATCATGCACAATTCTGCTTTTTTTTTTTCTTTTTCTTCTGTCAATCCACATTGTTTCTATAAGGCTCATTACTCTGCCCTTATTTATGATTTAATAATATCCTCCACTTGGCTAATCTTGAGCTTATCACTCAGTTTTTTAATAATCATAATAATAGCTTGAAAACATTTCAAAGTTTACAAAGACACAATCTAATTATATGATATATTATATTCTTGGACAGTCTTCTCTGTAAGAGAAGCTGAAAAGCTTTTTCCACTGTGACCCTTACATGAACTTAATCCCTGCCCTTTCTTCTCCACCCTTCTTTCTAAGCAAAAATTGCCCAGCCAGTTAGTAATAAAAAGCATGCTTCTCAGAGCTGTTTCAGTCCACCGGTTAGGTAGTAAGTTAGGAAACAACTCTCCAGGGAGGGAGGGAGGGAGGGCAAGGATGGGGCACTCAGGCTACCATCTCAGTACCTCCCACTTTAATTTTGTCCCAAGTGATGCCTCATACCTGGGGAGGAGGGATCACTACCAATCTACCAACCAGAACTTAGCATCTCAACTGTAAAAGGCTGTAGAAGACTCTCCAGCCTGATAACAGGTACAACAGAGTCTTAAAGGTGACCTAAAATATATATATATATATATATATATATATATATATATCCGTAAGACTAATTATCATGTGGTGTGCCTTCCACATGATAAACTCCCAGGAGTTGCGCACGTTCATTTACACTCTGGTTCCAGGGGAAACTCTGAACCACAAGGTAAGCCTGACTCAGGCAGTGTAAAAGAGAACCCATAACCCTCACCTCTTTACCTACTTGCCCTGGACAAGGCCAATGAAGGCCCTTTCTTTGTCTATGGCAAAATTATCCAGCACTGTAAACTTCCTTACTCTATAAGCCAGTCTTTTCTTCCTTGATAATCTTTTTCTTTTTGTGCTTGCCTTACTGTGGGATGCCTCATCCTTTTTCAGTCAAGAGCCAAGGACCCAGGCACCTGCCTGAAACCCCAACATTTTAGGACCCAAGCAGCTGCCTTGAAACCCAACACACCCATACGCTGACATTTTTGGTGTATTATTATCATTTTAATAATCTGAGTAATCCATTTTTCCATAGGATCTTTCTTGTGTATAATGTTCCAAAATACATCACTACCCATTGCTACAAAATTATAGGCTAAATAATCTGTACCAGTACTGATATTATCTTAATCTCATTTGGAAATACAATTTTGCTTATATGTTTAATTTGAAAATAAAATAAAAATATAAATAATTTGAATAGTGGAAGTTTACATCAAAAGTAGGTCTCTGTATAACAATCAAAAGCTCCAGGGAACCCCTTTTCAATGTGCAGACATCCACTTTGAGGATTGCATGGTAATTTTCAAAAGGAAAATAATTTATAGCAAAATTAACAGGATGGGCAATTTTCACAATAAATCTGGATTTAGAGAAATGTTACCATTAAATAAGTACATGTGGTACTTAGGTATCTCTTGCTAAGAGCCTCAGCGTTGGAATAGAAAATTGAGAACACCTGCTATTTCCACACAGGTGTACTTAGACCACTGTCCCAAGGTGACTTAACTATTGTTGTGGGAAATTCTTGCCGCCCTGGAAGATAATGATACAGAGTTCCCCTGATCAGAGCTGGACAGAAACACCCTCCCCACCCCACTTTCTATGCCCTGGGTGAGCTCAGAAATAAGTCTCCATCAGATCTCCATCTCTAGGCACAAACAGGCCCTTTCCAGGCCACATTCTCTGGGCTCAAGCAAGGTCATGAAAAAAAAGCAGCCTAATTCTTCTGGAGTGGGGAGCACACACCTTGCTGCCTCTCCTGGGTCAAAGATTGCAAGGACCACATTCCTCTGCAATGTATCTTTCTTTTTTTTTTTTAAATACATGTATTTTATTATTCTTCATTACATTATTCCCCCCCCCCCCCGGGTAAGACAGAATTTATCTACAGAAAAGAATACAGAAAACACTAAAGCTCCTGGTAGAGGGAGAGAATTCAAGTGGGGGGAGAGAAGCTCTCTCCGTTTCTCTCCCAGTCTTTACTCATCTCCCCCTTTAGGCCTTTAGTCTCAGCGTATATATAGGTGTATGGGTTCCTTGGCCAGGAAACGAATGAATACAGTCCCTTTCACCAGGGGCAAGGTGAATGAATGTATCAATGAATGGATACAGTCCATTCATGGAATTGAGGCCTAAGAAATTCACAAGAAATTGA
>CAUYON010149563.1:0-14563 GCA_963573935.1 Arctocebus calabarensis
GTGATTTGGGGTCTTTTGGATATACACCTAGTAGAGGAATTGCAGGATCAAATGGCAGGTCTACTTTTAGATCCCTGAGTATTCTCCATACTTCTTTCCAAAAGGGACATATTAGCTTGCACTCCCACCAGCAGTGCAGAAGTGTTCCCTTTTCTCCACATCCACACCAACATCTATAGTTTGGGGATTTTGTTATGTGAGCCTTTCTTACAGGAGTTAGATGATATCTCAAAGTGGTTTTGATTTGCATTTCTCCGATGATTAAAGATGATGAGCATTTTTTCATGTGTCTGTAGGCCATCATCTTCAGAGAAGTTTCTGTTCATGTCCCTTGCCCACAATAAAATGGGATTACTTGTTCTTTTCTTATTAGTAAGTTTGAGTTCTCTGTGCAGTCTGGTTATCAAACCTGTGTCAGAAGCAAGGGTTTTAAAGGCAAAAGGAAACAAGAAGTGGTTATGATACAAAGATGTTTGGCAAGAATTTTCATTGATTTATAGAGACAACATTGATTAGTAATTGACTTCCCATCCATATCATTGAACTATAGTCTATGAGGTATATAGAATATGGCATTTATGGCTAATATGTGTTAGCCTCAAGCCCACATAAATAGGGCTTTAACAGGTCATTATTTAGCTGTGTAGTATGGAGGAGAAGTGGTGAGACATGATGGCCATCACATTTTAAATATCTCTCTGGACCTGATCAGTTCACTCAAATAAAAATGGACCAGATTATTTAAAGGAGTTGACACTTCTCAGATAAAATATTTGCCTTCTTTTTGAGAGAGAAGGCACACACATTTATTAATGTGCATGGGAGAGAACAAAAGAGTGATTATCCCAACTCCACAATGGGTGACAGAAGCTTGTAAGCCATCCTGAGTCATCGGAAGAGTGGAGGGCTCAGAACACAGCCCCAAACAGGTTATGATACAAGATAGATGATGGGAGGCAAGAAGAGGAGGCCTGACTAACACAGGTGGTCTTGTTACATATATGTTATATATGAGAAGCCTTACAAGTACCAGCCCTTGGAGAAGAGATAGGAATGTGACTGATAAATATGTCAGACTCTCAGTTTTTCTTAGATGGAACAAGAAAAGACCTCAGAGGAAGCCTGACTACATCAGTGCAGATTTTCCCTACAGATGCAAATCTCTCTGAACAGCCATCCTGAAATATATCAGAGAACGTATTTGGGAATGAAACATTTTGGTTTTCTTCATTAATGTTGAGAAGTCAAGAGGTCTATTACACAACAGTGCCAAAGTCTGTATGCGTGTCTATCTTTAAATGAGTATAGTCACCAAGACTACAGAAATAGTAAGTACAAAGTTCAATAAAACAATGATTCTAATACTCATCAAAGGCAGATATTAACTTGGTAAAATTCCTTTTGTAAACCAACTGGCACAGTCATGATGATCATTTATTTGTTTTAAAATTAATACAATATACCTTTTATAATATCATAAATTATAATAATACTTATAATATATAAACATGCAAATTTGAAAAATGGAGAAAAGTACAAAATAAACAAAACTATCTATAAATGTTCCATCCAGAATGAGCCAGTGCTATCAATTTGATATATAATATTCCAGTGTTTCAATGCATTTTAAAAAATCACCTGTTATCTTACAGAAAAATTAAAAAATATGAAGTAAAAAATGAAATCAGGACTAGATTCTTAAAGGCCTGCTAAGAGATAGAACAATTCCTGCCTTACCACTAAAAGCATGGAAGTGATATATGCTATAAACAAATCTCACCAGTAATTATTATTGAGCTCTTACTCAACTCAAAAGAATTAGGCAAGTCAATATGAGGATACAAAAGATAAAAAATTCTGTCCATGTTCTTAGATCAAAATCTTCTTACAAAAATATGATAGAAAAACAGATGAAATATGAGCATTAATAAAATATTTAAATAATAGTTCAAGACAACCAAATGGAGCCTACAAAACATAACTGCTATTTGACTTCATAAACACTTGAACATGATTTATGATAAGACACATTTAAACAGAAACTCTATTATACCCCTTAAATGTCTAAAGAGAATTCTAGGTATACTAACAGTGCAGGTAGAAGTATTTTCAAATGTGAACTAACAAATTGAAATTATTCTATTCTTACCAGTTTGTCTCTCCCGGTCCCATTGTGTGCGTCTTAAAGGATATCATGACTAGGAAATCATATACACAAGGTCTGAACAATTAAGTTCGAGAACTTGCCACTTGTGCTTACATTGGCAGCACTGGGCAAACAGTTTGGTTAGGTTTCATAACCGTAGCATGAGCATCTCATTGTGTTGACATGTGGTGGTATCTTGCTTAGTGGCATTTATTATTGTTGGGGTTTTTTTTGGGGGGGGTGCCATCTTGAAAATATCAGAGCTTGAATTGGAGCAACAAACAAACATTCATAAATTTCTTGTTAAACTTGACAAGAATAGAAGCTTAATCTGGACCATGTTAGTCCAAGTTTATGGGGATAATGCCATGAAGAAAATGGCAGTATGCAAGTGAATTAAACATTTTTCTGGGGAGAGAGAAAGCCTTACTGATGAGGAGAGGTCAGGGTGGAACAGTAACAAGCACAACTAGGGAAAACATTGCAAAAATCAGTCACAGTATGCATCAAAATCATGGGCTTAGCAGACCAAGTAAACACCAACAGAGAGACAGGAAAACCTTAACTGAGCATCTTGGCTCTTGCTTCACCACAATGCACCAGCTCACACAGGACCATAGACTAGGGAGTTTTTAGTCAGTAAACAAAAAGATGCATCAGGGCTGACCTGGCCCCCAGTGACTTTTTTCTTTACCCAGAGATAAGCTAAATATTAGAAGGAAGACATTTTGATGACATTCAGGACACCAAGGGTAATACAATGACAGAAAGGGCTCTGAAATCTCTTGGAAAGGTGGACTCGGTGCTGGCATGGGTTCATTGCTTCCCAAGGGGCGTACTTCGAAGGTGACCAGAGTGATATTCAGCAATGAGGTGTGCAACACTTTTCCTAGGATGAGATTGTGAACTTAATTGTCAGGCCTCATAGAGGACATAAAATGTGCTGGAGATCATTATAGGCCATGCTGGAAGCTCGCATTCTATTCATGGACACTCTACAGGAAATAATCATGGATTTTCTAAATGGTGCTACAATGCAGGTGGAAATTTTAAGGAGGTCCCGTCATGGCACCGTGAAGCAGCTGGGCATAGCTAGGAGAAGACCAGCGGTGCAGTCTGCCTGCACTTCATGTGAAACAATGAAATAAAATAGAGAAAATGTGAGATAGGTTTGAAAAATATTTCATTTATAAATGACATAGGAATTGGTTGTAAAAGTACAGACAACCAAGTTTTTCTCTTGAGTGTGTAAGTAGAAGACCTGGTCCAGACATCCTTCCCTAGAGTTTAAGGGAATAGCAGCCTCAGTAGGAGAAGATTCCACAGAGACAGTTTAAAGTACTAAAAACCAGACCTAATAACAGAATGGTGCAAGGTACAGTTTACAAAGGCTTGTTTTTCCTCCTCATTATTTCTATGGTTTTAATATTCTGGAAACTTTGATTCTTCGTCAGCTATTGATTGTTCCATGCTGCTAATTATACAATTAGACATGCACACACATTAAAAAAAACCCACACCCCTTTTCGTGGGAGAAAAGAAAACATAGTAGAAAATTATTAGAAAATATTCCAGGGCACCCTCAGACTAAATATTTGCTTCAAAATAAATTATCCATATTACCGGGATGGTATGAGGTGAGTTTCACACCTCATTGGCAGATGGAAGTTGCTATTATGTTTCATTATTAGAGAATTGTGAAATTATCCCTCTAATGTATCAGTTTCATGCTTCCTACATACTGCTCAAATTTTAAAAGATTGCCTCTTCCAGAATTCATGCTCAAGCAACTTTAATGTAATTTAGTGATTCTGTCAAGTGAACTCAACAATGAAAATATTAGGATACTCCCAATTAATGTGACAGAATGGCAAGAGAAGCAGCTAGTTGAACAGTATTTTCACCTCTGGATGTTGTCTTCAATTACAGCTTGTATCAAATGAAAGAATTGATTAGTCTCTTCAAGCAAGAAATCTTGCTTCCTACAAGTAACCAGAATCATTTCTGTTAAAGCTTTCAGTCCCTGTAAGAGGTTGTCATCTTTAGCTGGAGAAACAGTTGATGGCATCCTGGCACATCCCAGCAACTGTTTTCATTACATGCACTTATTAGGCAATCCGAGAAATGCTGCAGGTTCAGAAGTATAATCTGGAAAGGTCATAGCTGCACTACTGAGAAAGAGAATGCAAGGTCAGTTAGCTGTTGAATTTCATCATGTGTATTTCCATGCTTTGATATGTAGTTGTATATACACAGTCTAATTATTGTTGATGCTAGCTTTATAATGAAAACGATCCATTTTCTTACTTGATATCTAATTTTCTTTGTTGTGACATCTTTGATTAAAAAGAGCATACCACGCCGTCTTGTTGATTGCAGCAAGGATAATGCTCATTATTAGGTTATTAAGGCAATACATGGGTGATGAAATAAATTTTTCCAGGAAAAAAAGTCAGGTTTAAAATAATTATGTTGAAGTGGTTATAATGGAGATAATCACATATTAATTTAAAAATACACCTGAGCTTCTAAAGCCTAGGGCAAACTTAAGCTAAGACATCTTAGATATTCAATTTGTAAAAAGGGCATCAAAACTAATAAAGATGAATTTGGTAGCTTCCATTCTTCATTAGATCTAAGTATGATTCAATTCATGCCTTGATATTTATGTACCTCAGTCATCAATTATTTTCAAGAATTGAAAAAAATTGTGCTCACTGGTAATCATTCAGCCACCTTTGATTACTTACTTTAACTTTCTGATATTTATTTAGGGTACTTGAGACATGCATTTTCATCTTTACACAGGCATCTAACTAAAATGGGAGGAACATAATTTTAATGAATGCCTTTTTAGCTTATATGTGTAATAAACCTCCATCGTAAAGGACATTATGCTGCCAAGATTTCCTGGGTTGTTTATGTATCATTTATAAGAAATACAACCTAAAATAATCTACTGTCAGAGATACTGGGGCATTCAGATGACTTTATAAATACATATCCAGGCTACTCTTATTGAAGAGGAGTCTCATTTACAACCACCATGCACACATCTGTAGATACCTAAGCAACAGAAGATGAAGAATGTGAAAATGCACTTTAAAATAAACTATGTTCTATAGTTAAAGTTTTATATAAATATAATGTTACGATGTAAAGAAAGACAGCATTTTTCTTTTGGGAACTCATGGTAGCCATCACTCCGTGCACGGCCCAATACAAGGACACACACACTTTTCCACCCAGATATAATTTATGCTACAAAGAGTACTTACAAAGAGAATCCTTATGTAAACCTAAAACTGTCTCAAAAACTGAAAACTATTCTATGAGGTAACTATCAAATATAGGCTGCAAATATAACTGTGCTTTGACTTTAGTCTTGCTTTGATTTTATTCTGATGAGTTGGCCAGTGTTCTTCCAAGTACGTTTTATCAAAGGAACACGGCCGGGTCTCTCTTCTGTACCTCCTTGCATCCACAACAAATGCACTTCTTAGTCCTTTGATCCACAAAACATCTTCTCGCCTTTCTTTTCTTTTTATTGTGAAAACAATACACATCATTAAATAAAATTGACAAATGGATAAATGTGGGGGGAAATCACAGAGTCATACCACCTAAACCCAGCTCTATTGTGGCATTCCTTTTTTTTTTCTAGAATGAGTTTTTGTTCATAAACTGTTAACATACTAGATATATAATTGTCATGTCCTGCTTTTTTTTTCCCTATTATACCACAGACATTTTCATGGATTTTTTTTTGATAACTCACTTTATATTTTAGAATAATTCAAAATTTTCAGAAAAGTTGTATGGGCACTACAGAGTTCCCCTATCTGCACAGCACAGTTTCTCTGATTATGAACAACTTACATGAGTATGTTACATTTGTCACAATTAATGAAATTATTTTGACACATTATTATTAAGCAAAGCCAGTCCTTCATTCTGATTGGCTTAGTTTTCTGTAATGCCCTTGTTGTTTCAGGATACTATCCTGAATGCTACATTATATTTAGTTGTCAGGTCTCCTCAGGCTTCTCTCAGAAGGGACATATTCTCACAATCTCTTTGGTTTTGGCGACCTTGACAATTGTCAAGACTATGATCAGATGTTTTGTAGGATGATGTGTTATTGGAATTTGCTTGGTGTTTCTCTCATGATTAAACCAGAGCAACGGGAGAAAGTCCTTAGAAGTTAAGTGTCATTGACATTACACCATCTTAGGTAACATGATACCTTACTGTGGACACAGAACTTGAGCTCCTGGATGAGATGATAATTGTCAGTGTTTCCATTGTAAAGTTTGCTGTTTTGATACTGTGCACTTTGGGAAATGGTCACCCGAGTAGGCCATGCTTAAGCTATACAAAGCACTACTCTTGAAAACTGCCTTGAGAATAGACTATCTGAATAAATTAATTGAAATATTTCTCATGGGAGACTTGTCTATCTTCTCTGTTTTTTTATGTCATCAATAACTTGTTTATATCAATGTGAACTCATGGATATTAATTTTATATTTTGGTTAATAATCCAATACTATTTCACGTATCCTGATGTTCACATGGTTCAGCTGGGACTTTTGGGAACTGTTTCAGTCGACTCGAGAGCCTGTATGAAATATGCTTATCAGGGTGGTGGGTTTTTTGAACACTTTCTTCCTTTCCAGCTCCACAATGAATCACCATCTGCTTCTCTGTTGTCAATGATCTAATGTAACGCTGGTTTTCTCAGACTGCACCTGCAGAGGCTTCCAGAGAATCACACTAATGTTAACAAAATGCAAGCGCTCACACACTGTCCTGAAGCAGATTCACTGGTCTGCTGATTTCAGTTCCTCTTTTTTAGATCAAGGGTATGCAAAGTCTCCTCCAGGATTCTGAACAGCCATGGGTGATGTATCTTCCCCCTCATAGTTTTAATCTTGTTATTATTTTTTTGGATGACTCTTTATTAAAGCACTGTGCAATTCATGTCATCGTTCTTTATGCCATGAATGTTGATAAAAGTTAAGCAAGTTAAACTTTGCTCAATTCTGTTTCTTATTTTGCCAATTGAAAAATAACAAAACAACTTTGAGCATTACAACCATTAGGGAAATTAAATATTGTGTCCATTACATAGATATAGATCACATAATAGATACAATACACATAAATCAAAATATAAAATGTGCTCTTTATATACATTGGTATACATTAGATATTTATAGACATTTAATATAGATTAGTTCCCCCATATTTTGCCTCTCAGATTTAGGGAAGCTCTGTTATGAAATTGCAGCTTCATTAGATGGCTTTTTTTTTTTTGGCCAGAGCTGGATTTGAACCCACCACCTCTGGTATATGGGGCCAGCGCTCTTGAGCACCATCCTAGATGGCTTTTTTCCTCACCTCTTCTCAGCAGACAAGCTGACCTCTGCTGCTTTTAAGCTATGAGGCAGAGAGAAAATTAGTATCACTTAGTGACTGAGCTTTTTCTGAGCCCAGTTGTTGTCCCTGAACCAAGTTTATGAAGGTTTCTCACTCTCTCTCCCTTTGAGTTTGTGATTGGGAAGAGCAGAGAAAGATAATGCTCATTCTTTCTTCCCTTCAATTTCTGGGTGTTCACCACGGGGTAGCTGAGATGCCGCTGTCACACTGGTACCAGTGCATTTTACAGCATGAATATGACAACTAACAACAGCTGGCAAAAAAGGTAAGAATTATTTACTACGCTCAGCTCTCCCAAATGTCTAACTATGGTGCCCAGTTGAGAGTGAAATTCAGTTTAGCTAAAGGAGAAAATCATTTCTTCCAATTGTAGCTCCTATGTTTTGATTCTGAGTCATTTGATAAGTATCTTCATGCTTTTCTCTTGTTAATCTGTCTTCTGTTGTATGGGTATCAGCCATGGACCTTGCAATGGATACCACTTCGCCTCTATAGTTTTATGAGCAATATCCCTGAATAGGTGGGATAGTTTTAGAGTGTCCTTCTCCAAGGCCACTGCAGTCTTTCTCATGAATGTGTTGAACAATTCACAAGGCTTCTCTGTGCAAACATGTGGGTCTGGATCTACAATGGCGCACAGATCCCTCACTCAGGGCTCCTCACTGTACTTAGCCTTTGATCATTTTTCTTTTCCCTATCTTTAATACTAGCCCCATGAAACTCTTGAAATTCTATTTAACCCTTCGCGCCTCTATAAATGTGTTCCTATCAAAGTGAAGCAAGGTGAGAAAATGCCTGAAATTCCTAGACAAGCCACCAGTTCTAAGCTGAAATTGCATAGCCAGGGGGATGTGTGATGAGGAGAAAAATGAATGAGCAAACCAGAGCAGAGGTGAAGAAACACATTTGAATTTATTGGATTAATAACGTTTGTCTTTGTGTCATAAAAAATTACACAGAATCTTAAAACACCTCACAACATAATTGCTAAACCAGTAGAAGTGTTTCATCAGAATTCTCCTGTATGAGTAGAAGGGAAGAGAAAATATAATGAGCTTCAGAAAGAATGCCCCAAGGAGTGTACCAGAAACGTATTATACCTTGTTTTAGAGCTGTAATAATGGTTTACCCAATGTGAGAAATCGGCCTTTCCATTCAGTTCTAGGGGTAGAATGATGTCTGCTGTTCTGCACCCTGGAAATAACACTGATTCAGCTAATGTCCAGTATTCCCTGGGGCTGCACCTTTTGTCAACTACTTCCTATAAGTATTTATAGATTACATAGGGCTAACTACACAAAACAGAGCATTTTGAAAGACTTTACTTATTTTTAGAACTCACAGATGTGTTTTGATTATTCAGCAGTCATTATCAAGTTTCCTTTTGTTTTTCCCATGAATTTTCCTTGGAGGAGAAAGTTGTAGGGGGTGGTCTTGGTTTTAATCTAGGTTCTTCACTCGTGGCTCCCCTTTGCTAGAAATCTCTCTCTAGCAGCGTCGTCACATTCCTGTTGTCCCACACCTGGCGCCAGGCTTGCTCACACATTCATAGGCAAGCACAGTCATTTGTCACTTGCTCACTGGGGACACATTATGAGAAATGGGTGGTTTACTGATTTTTTTCCACAGTATGGCTCTCAGAATGTCTACTGACATAAACCTAGATGGTAGAGCCTGCTGCGTACCTGGGCTATCTGGTGTGACCTGCTGCTCCTAGGCTACGAACCTATACAGCATTTTACAGCCTGAATATGAGAGGTGACTGTCACATGACAGTATCCATGTATTGAGTCTTACCTAATCATAGAAAATATACAGTAAAAATATGGCATGAAAAATAGAAAAAATGACACACTTACATAGGAAACTTACCATAAATAGATCTTACAGGACTGGAATTTGCTCTGGGTGACTCAATGAGTGAATGGCAAGGATTGTGGAAGCCCAGAGCACCACTGCACCCTGCTGTAGGCTTTGTTAACACTGCTCTACAAAATTTATTTAAAGAATTCTTTCTTTCATAACCATAACTTACACTATTTTGCTTTCTAAGCTTTCTAATGATCTTAACCTTTTGACTCTTCAGTAATTTTTAGCTTACAATATAAACACATTGTACAGCTATACAAAAATATTTCATTAATTTTTATCTAATTCTGTAAGCTTTTACCTATTATTTAAATTTTAATTATTATGGATACAGGATAGTCATATATCTTCTTAAGGTGCACACAGTGTTTTGATATAGGTATACAATATTTTAATTTAATTCCTTTTTTACTTTTTGAACTTTTTTGGTGAAGAACTATTATAAAAACAGACATCAGCACAGGCCTACACAGGGTCATCATCAATATTGCTGTCTTCCACCTACACATTGTAACCAACTAGCAGATCTTCAGGGGCAATAACACACGTAAACCTCTTATCATCTCCTATGTAAAAATGCCTTATTCTGGAATACCTACCAAAGGCTGTTTTACAGTTAAATTTGTGGGGCTTGTTTAATTATTATAAAAATAATAATAACCATAATATATCAGATCTATAAACCAATAGCAGTCCTCTATGATCATTACCAGGTATTATGCACTGTGCATAATTATATGTGCAGTACTTTTATGAGATTGGCTACACAGTTTATTTACACCAGTGCCACACAGGTGAGGCATTGCACTATAATGTTATGATTGCTACAACATCATTAAACTGCAGGAATTTTCAGCTCCACTATAATTTAATAGGACCACCATTGTATATGTGGTCCATCACTGACCACAATGTCATTATGTGTCACATGACTGTATAAAGACTGTTCTAATTATTTCAAGATCTTCATACTATGTTCAGACATCTCTAACATGTGTCAGAACTGCTCTTTTTAGAATTCCAGGCAGGAAGTTTAATACTCTATAGCTACACGGCATTTGTGAGGGGTTCATGGCCAGTTCAGGTTCCAGAGCGTCACCCCCACACTGGACACCTCGGGCCTCACCAACCCACTTACTTCTGTCATGTCCGAGTGACTCAGTGCTTTGATAGCCACAGTTTAAGCAAAAGACTTACTTGAGAGGTGGTTCCAAGATATGTCTTAACCCAAAGTAGTAGGTGGGAGTGGAGAAAAGAGCAACAGAGACCTTACATTTGGAGGTTACTCATGTGTCAGAATCTGAGCTAAGTGCTGCATCTAGGGCAGCCCAGAACCAGGGATGGAGCGGTGCGGCCTAACAGAGTCACAGTGCAGCATTCAGACGCCACCTCCACCCCCATTAAAACAGAAACACAACCCTCCAAAGAGTGCCTTTGCTTGAAGGGAGCTGTCTAATATCTCTCCCATGTTTTTCTTAAGGACAGCCAGCACCCTGTGACTGCTGGTGACCATTCAGGTCACCTCTTCTGAATCTGCAAGGCCTCCCCAGACCTAGACCTCTGGAGCTGAGACCGTTTAATGTGCCTGCACTGCACTGCAGCTTCCATCTACTCCGACTTTGTCTCCCTCACCATCTGTGTGTGCTGAACACTCCCCAATACATTTGCTGCATGCTCATTTTCTTCTCTGTGTCTGCTTCCCAGAGCAACTAAATCTGTAACACCTGAGTTCTAGTATCAGCTGCTTGCACAACTCACCACATTGAGTCCCATGATTCTAATTGGAAAATTTAAGAATCTAAATTAGCTCTCTTGAGTCCATTTCCAGCTCCAATATTCTAATGGGAAAGGGGAGGAACAGGTTGGGAGAGACTTTGGCAACCTCAAGTTATACCTGTGGCTTCCTCTTCTTGAATGAAAGCCCTAGTCATGCATAAGGCCAGTAATCTTTCACTGTTATTAATTCATGTCATTTCTTACATATTTACTCCCTTTCTAGGTTCATTTGTTTTTCAATATGTAGTTATGTGTGCCACTTGTGAGATCATAGAATTCCTTTCAAATAAACTATATAATTTTTTTGTTTGTCAAGAAACCCAAGGTAGAGAAATATGAAACACGAACTGAGAAAAGTTCATTGAGTCCCATTAATGCTCAGGAATGATGAGTCAAGGTCAGTCAAAGGAAGAAGAATGAAAAATATCACAAAGTGTTTTCTTAAGTGGAGGAAAAATAAGCCTTAGGAGTGTGTTCACCTTAGACATCTTGAAAGGACCTTTATTTTATAGCCTATAAATAAGATATAGGAGTTTATAAAACAAAGTTCACAAAATCAATACCTTGGAGAAGGAAAAAATTTGAGCATTTGATATATTTGGACTGTATTTAATGTCATTTAAAATGAAACCATTATATTCTCTTTTCATGATATCAAAACACACTGAAAAAGAGAAAAAATGAGTCACTTATTTTATGTTAATTTTTAGATGTTATTAAACATATTTGACACCATTTAAGAAATCACTGAGCTGATAATATACATGTATTTTTAATCTAGCTGTTTTAGCATTACATAAATAAAAGTGATAGGAACAAGGCCAGAGGTATTAGAAGCACAATAGACCCCCAGCTAAATTTTATAAAGTATTGTCACTGAACTTTTTAATCTACCTTCTTTCCTTTCACAGGGCTTCAGATATCTCAATAAATAAAGCCAAAAAAAATATGTATTGGCCTCATACCAAGAATATACCTTTAGAATTTCACATTCCTGACTGCCCTGAGCTAAGATGGCTGACCTAAGACATCAACTTCCAAATCATCTCAGAAAGAAGAAAAAGTTTTAGATACAAAAAGAAAAAGAGAGAAGAGAAAAAAAAAAAAAAAAAACATAGATTGGGTGTAATTCTGAGTGAAAAGGGCCAGAACTTACCAGCCCACCAGAGACTCCACTGGAAGAAATTGCAGAGTAGATCAAAAAAGAATTAGCAATTGGCAAAAATCAACCCCCAACAGTCTTAGAGTCCAATAAAAAGGGGAGGTGGACACGTTTGTTTCTCACTCCCTCAAATCTCTGGCAGTCAGCAGGCTCCTGAGCTCTTGGAGAGTCTTTTTACCGTTACAAGCCCCAAAGTTGCTTCTGCCAGTGAACTGGAAGCTTGTGAGGACAAAGCACCAGGCCCCTGGGTCCCTTGGCCTTGCTTCCTGCAGATCCAAGCTGAGCTGCTGGGAGCCATAAGCTTCTGCACCCACTATGCACCTTTGTCCTCCCCAGGGAGCCTTAGCTCCATGGTTATCATCTCACATGTTTCCACACAAACATGTCCCAACTCCAGCCCAGGTTACAGAAGTCACAGGGGCTGGTAGATCCTGGAAGGTATGTTTGATTCCAGAGCCTGACCATTCAGGGAAGGCTGCCTTATGGAAAGAGTGACAGAAAAAAACAGAGTTTCCTTCCATTCAGTCTCTTTCCTCCCCTTCTCCGAGACAAGAGAGCTTGAGCTCTCAGGAGCAGCTGCTTCTCCTCAAGGCTGTGTCCAGCACACTGAGGTTTCCACAGAGAATGAGGCTCAAACCTTTCCTCTTAAAAACATACAGCAGACTAAGGGGTGCTCAGACTGAGCTCCCTGCTCACTAGACCTCACAGTGCTGCTTGCTCAGCTGCTCCTTCAAAGCAGAAGAGTGTGTTCCCAAAGCAGAGAGACCCCATAGGAAGGACTGGCCTACCATCCAGATCCTATATCCGTAGACTCAACTGTGTTGCTTGGGGGCATAAAGAGAGATGAGTAAACTAATCTATGTGAGAGAGTCCACAGGGGCAGAACCGAAAAGAGAGTACAGTGTGGGTCCCAACCACAGCACACCCAAGGAAACACCTGCTCCCCGGAAGGCCAATTTTTAACCTAGGTTGGGATCCTGCCAGCCTGCAGCACCATTGCTAGGGAGCTCAACTAGTTTGAACTCTTATCTGCCAGCAGATACAGGAGAAAACTGAGGAACATGGAAGGGAAGAGAAGGAGTGAAATCCACTCCTGACAGTCAGACTGTGACTCTCAGCTTACCCTTTCCCCCAAAGCCTGAGAGCAGACCTTTGATCCCCCAAGAATCAGCTATCTTACCAGCTTTGATGGAGTCTGAGGGTAGGTTCACTGTCCCAGAACTACCCAGCCTCATTCCCCTACCCATCTCTGCTAAGGTGAAGAATAAGGACTCTTCTAGGGTCCCACCTACTGCCTGGGGTTCTCCTGAGAGTTAAAGCTGGTCATAAGTCCCAAAACAATACTACATCTGGTTTTTTCTGGCAATTAACAGTTACTGGCAGGAAAGTTGATTTGCATAGCCTTTACAACATTTTCTGACTCCATAAAACAGGCTGTGGTTGATTCTTAACCAAAAGTACCCCTGGAAGTCTTAGAGATTAAACTAGGTATCCCAATATAATTCCCATTGTTAAGAAGACCACAGGGCTGGGGAAAGAGAAAGCATTTCAAAGACCTCCATTCTCCCTCTTCATCAAAAGACAGGGAGGCTTCCCAGACACACAGCTCATCACTGTTACAACCTAGAAACAACTAGTAACTGAGAAAACCACCATTCTAAGGATACTTATAACCAAGTCATCTATTCAGAATCCAGACCACCATCAAGGTGCCTACAAGCAAAGTCAAAGGTTCTTACCCAATATATGCTACAGACACAATAGTGCTATCAAAAGGTCATTATATAATGATACAGGAAGCAATTCACCATGAAGACGTAATAATACTAAATATTTATGCACTTAATTTGGGAAGATCCAGATTCATCAAGAAAAAGTTAGTAGAGTGGGGAGGAGCCAAGATGGCGGTCTGTAGCCAACTTTCTGCAGACGCTCCTGTCCAGAAGGAGAGTTAAAGGACAGAAATTTGGCGAGAAAGCCAACGGTTTGGAGCTGAGCCAAGAGACAAGGTCGAGGAACTCACATCAACACTGCTGGAGCGACCTGCGACCCCAAGGATACAAATAAAAGGTACAGAGCACATCACCAAGCGGACGGGAGTCCCCTCCCCCAAGAGAACAGCTCGCGGTATACGCCATACCTCCATACAAACAAGCGAGCAGAGTTCA
>CAUYON010149564.1:0-15389 GCA_963573935.1 Arctocebus calabarensis
GAACTTAATTATGATGTGCCTGGGGGATGTTTTATTTGGGTTGAGTCATGCTGGGGTTCTGAAACTGTCTGCTATCTGAATTTCAGAATCTCTTGGCATGTCTGGAAAATTCTCTTTCATAATCTCATAGAGAAGAGACTCTTGGCCTTGTGACACCACTTCATCGTTTTTAGGTATCCCTATAAGGCAAATGTTGGTTTTCTTCGAGTTATCCCAGAGCTGTGTGAGAGAATGATCTGTTTTTGCCCTCCATTTCTCTATCTCTTTGTTGGTTTGGGAGTGTTCGATAGCTTTGTCTTCCATGTCAGAAATCCTTTCTTCTGTTTGCTCCATTCTGTTGCTGAGGGATTCTACTTTGTTTCTCAGATCTTTGAGGGTTGCAATTTCTTGTCTCAATGTGTCCAAATCTTTGGCCATTTGGTCTTTGAATTCCTTGACTTCTTGAGACAATTTTTGAAATGCACCCTGAATTTCTAAATCCAGCTTTTCCTCTATTTTATTGATCTTATTTGCAATCCAAATTCTGAATTCAATTTCTGACATCTCAGCCATCTGTTTATGCATAGGATACTCACTTGTGTCTGCCAAATTATTCTTTGGGGGGGGTTGACCTAGTCTGGTTGTTCATGTTTCCAGAGCTTTTCCAATGATTCTGCCCCATGATTAATTTTACACCATTTGGCTAGGTGAGTAGATAAAGACAATTTGGGCTGGGAGTTCTAGAAGTAGTGATTCACCAGTTCTTCACTTAAAAGCTTGGACTGGTGTCTGTACCTTTTCCCCTAGAGGTTTGCCAAGGACTTGTAGAGAGCTACTGCTTGTGAAACTGGAGACCTTCTTGGTGTGGTGGGGTTAAGTGGCTCTGTCTTATTTTCAGCTGGTCTTTGTCTTACCCTAGAGAATCTATTACTCTGGATTGAAATCTGAGCTGTGAGGAAACTAGCATTTAAGTCACTGCACCCCCCACAGGCAACAATTGAAAAAGCCAAATCAAACCTTCCCACTACCACACACCCAGAGTACCACTTTGGAAAGTCCTCAGGTGATTAGCCCAGTTGAAGAGGTCCCAGTCAATTGTCCTTGCCAGCACCGATTTCAAATGGAAGAATTAAAAAGTCTCTGGCAAGTAGATAGCAGGGATCTGCTGGAAGGTCTAGTATAATTCATTCCGGTGCTCTGTGAGCTCAGGAGGGTACCCCCTTCTAGCAAGTAGATTAGTCTGGGAAAGTTGATGCCTCCTTCCCCACCTTGCCCCTCTGTCATGCCCAGTCAGTGGTAACAGTTGTGATTCAGTTTCCTCCTATGAGCAGATGCTCCAGAGGTTTGAGCCTGCCTGGGTCACAGTGAGGTCTGTGGCTCTACAACCAGTCTGCTACTCACTGTCACTGTTTGGCAGGAGGAGGTAAGGCCTGACAACCCGGGGACTTGATAGGGGCTGGGGTGATTCACTCAGTTCCAGCCCTGTCCCTGATTGATGTTGGTGCTGGAACAGAACAAGTTCGCAGAATTTATTTCTGTCAAGGCTATTTTCCCTGATCAGACTAGGGCTGCAAATAGGTCTGACTCAGTCTGTGAGTTCCATCCCTTTGTCTCAGCTTTTATCCCCTGAGGGCCAGGTTAGTCTGAAAATAAGCAAAGCACCCTCTCTGTGAGTATTCTAATCCCTGCACTCTGTCCCAGCCAGTACCACCCCAGGCATATCCTTCACGTGCCTTGGCTGCTGGGTCCGCTCTGCTGGTGGCTATCACTGGAGAAGCCCCCCAATTCCCCTAACCGCCCAGAAGACTGGGAGTGTCTCCTCAAAACATCCCCATGGGTGCAGCTCTCCTGCTACTGTCCCCAGAGCTTGTTGCTGTTTCATGCCTCAGGAGACCTTCCCTCCAGCCAGTCTCCTCTTGGCACACTCCCCTCTCACCACTCCTGAGCCAGAAAACCAGCACAGTTCAGCAACAGTCCGTGCCCCGTCCACACTCCTCGAGAAAATCTCCAAGAATCTGGACTCTGTGGGGGACAGGCCTCCAGACCTCAGGGTGAGAGTGGAGGGGAATACCCAGAACTCCAACTTTCAGGTAGAGAGTATATACAGTTTTATGCCTGGCTGGAGAGTGCCGTGGCACGCCAGTAGGGGAAGGAGGTCTAGTTTTTAGAGGGTCTCTCCCGTGGGGTAGAGTGGGAGGACATCTAAACTCTGCTCGCTTGTTTGTATGGAGGTATGGAGTATATTGTGAACCTCTCTCATGTGGGTGGGGACTCCCGTCCACTTGGTGATGTGCTTTGTACCTTTTTGTTTATGTCCTCGGGGTCTCAGGTCACCCCAGAAGGGTTAATGTGCACTCTTCGACCTTTTCTTTTGGCTCAGATCCAAACCATCAGCTTTCTTGCTGAGTTTCTGTCCTTTAACTCTCCTTCTGGATGGGAATCTCTGCGGAAAGCTGGCTACAGATGGCCATCTTAGCTCCTCCCCCACAAAAGGATTTTTATAAAGAACATTACTATCAGTGTATTTGGAACAAGTGGGAAGTGGGCAGGCAGTGTTATATGAGATCAAGTTCTCATTCATATTGAAGACAGCCACCTAGGTCCTTAGGGATAAGTGCCATAAATGCACGAATTCAGATAGGCAGCTACTGTCTGATGCCAAGTTAAACAAGATACCACCTCCTAGCATTTGAGCATTACACATGGGCTTGGACACTTCCATAT
Source organism: Arctocebus calabarensis (assembly GCA_963573935.1). Taxonomy (NCBI): domain Eukaryota; kingdom Metazoa; phylum Chordata; class Mammalia; order Primates; family Lorisidae; genus Arctocebus; species Arctocebus calabarensis. The sequence continues at coordinate 2,704 of CAUYON010149564.1, forward strand.
GTTGGTTCATAAAATACCACATTAAAATGATTTTTAAACAAACTTGAGTCATACAGAATGAGGGAAGGGTGATGAAAACTCCGGGCAGAATGATTCTCTGTCCACGTCTTTATCACACCTTGCTGGTCCAGGGCTGTATGCATCTCACCCTAAAGACCATAAGCGATGGAAAAAGGGTCTGGGCTACTGTCTGTTTTATTGCTTAGTGTATACTTACTTCACTGCAAACAGCAGAGTGTCTGTGCTCTGGAAAATATTATTAGATGTAACTGAACCAAAAAAGAAAAAGTGTGTGTTTGTTGGGTTAAGCAAAATTAAATGCAATTCTTCATCATAGGAACCCTTTAATTTCTCTTTATTATAAAAATATACATAATGTGTCTCTGAAAAGAATATGCAATGTGACTCATGCTTGCTTGATCACAGAGCTTTCTCTTTGAGAAAAATTTACATGTCAGAAGACAGTAGAATGGAATTAGGAAACACTGATCTGTGTAACTATAAGTTAGGACTAAGGGCTCAATATTTTCTTCCTGCCTCAGACACTAACTTATAAAGTTGTCATTTAAAAACCTCCAGTTTCTCCTTTCATTAACTCCAGATCCTCAAAATTCCCCTTTTTTAAAAATATAAAAGGAGAGATTAATAAAACAGGCCACATAGAGTCATTATGATGGGCAATGCAACCAGGCTTTGTTTTTAGAAAGAGCCCTTTTTCTTAAGAAAGTATTTCTTTGAATGTATTCCCTCTATTTTTCCAGTTTTAGATTTCTGGTAATGCACAAGCAAGTCCTCTAACTGCATTGTCCCTAAGTATGTCTGTACTTTGAGGTGGGTTATGGATAATCACCTCATTAAGGGAGGAAGGGACACATACACGATCAGTATTATTATCCTCCAAAGCAGGGATTTGATTTTCTTCTCCAAATAAACATTTGGCTCATTTCAATGGTGGCAGTAAACTGACTCATTAAATTTGAGTTAATGATGTTCTAACCTCTTCTTTTTCTTTTTAATTACTACTACTACCAAATGACAAAATTTCTTAAAATTAGAATGAGTGGAGAGATAAGTAAGAGAAAGAACATTTATCACACTGTTTGGCAACTATAGTTTCAGTTTGCATGATTCTTTGGAACTTCATTCATTGTGATATTATTGACCAACAGCTCAATCTGTAAGATGTGGGTGAAATTTAAGCAAGATAATTGCACTTGTCTCAGTTTCCAGGAATTATTATGTTTTAGTGGGCCAGGAGTTAAATACTACATATATTTTATTTAAAAATTAATAACTATAAAGCCTAGGCTACCCAAACAGCTATAAAATCAAACATTAGAATAGTTATACTAGAGATAGCAAATAATTGAATAATTTCTTTAGAGGAAATGTATCCCAAGTTGTAGAAAATTGCTTCTATTTGTATTGGCCTTTTCCAACAGACCACACTAAGAATTAGCAAGGCCACATGCATTTGCAAAAACAGCAAGATCTTCCTGTTGACAGACTGACTGTGCTTAGCATACATGTCATCCCATCAAAGTATACAAATTTGAAAACATACAAAAATTAGGCTCATCAAACTTACCGAAAACAAAAGCACAAAGACTTGAACTGATTAAAAGGTGGCATATTTTATTAATCCAATCAATTTTAAATAAAAGAAATAGAGAACTTAATAATTACACAATTTTTACTTTGCTTCTCATCCTCTATAGATGAAATAATTTAGAAGAGTTTCTATTTGAGACTGTTCTGATTGCCAAGTTTTCCATTTACTCTGACTTGTATGTAAATAATAGAGATAATCAGTCTTGAGAATGATGGCTTCAATAGATTTGTGGGCTCAATTCAAGACAGATTTTAAATTCCACACATGAAGCCCTTAGTGCAGAGACATTTATTCTTTTCCATTATCCATGCATTCCTTTTCATGGCCTGCCTTTGAAAAATTAAGCAGTGTGCATGACAAGTTCTGCTTTATGAAATATGAAAAAAAGTGGCATGGCCGTGTTTCCCTAAAACATACAGGAGAAGCTGTCTAGGCAGCCCTGACACTTCATAATGAGATGTCTGAGTATCTGTCTGGGTTTTGAGTATCAAAGCCTGACCAACCTGCATTTTCCTTTTAACATGAGCAAAAACCAAACTTTTACTTTGATAAGCCATTGAAATTTAGGAGTTAACTACTTATTTTGGCCCAGTATAATCTACTTTGAGTAATGTGAGGCTGGTATTTTTGCTAAAAATTCCTTAAGTATACAAAAGTATAAGGCAAGAGGATTCAAATAACAAATTTTCTTTTTTCAGTTTCACTTGATTTATTGACTACCTATAATCTTCCAGGCTCCGTGCTAGATGCTATCAATGTAAACTTTCAAGAAATAGCCCTTAATTTCAGAATCTCATAGACTAGTATAGATGTCACACTTAACCAGATATTTTAAGATCAGTAGAAGTATGTGCTGATTTGCTGCTAAAGAAAAGGTGTCTAACCCAAATGAAAAATATCAGGACAGACAGGCTGGTGTAAGTGACACTCAGCATTGAAGGAAGAGAAGATGCCAGCCAGATTAAGAATATATAAATACGAAGTATGATCTGTATTCAGAAATAAGAATGAGCCTGGAAATACGGGCAAAGGTTGAGGCATTGCCTTGAACGTCTTTCTAAGAAGATAGATTTTTTCTGACTGCAACGAATCATTTTAAACCACGAGAATTAGATAAGTGTTTCAGAAAAGAAAAAGTTCTAGTTATTCTTTGAACAAGAAAATTTGCAATGTTTCTCAAAATATAGGTTAAAATCACTGAGGGAACTTTCTAAAGTAAAGAGCAACAAACAAATTCCCAAGTCTCATCACAATCTAACTGGCAGATGGGGTCCAGAAATGTAACGAATGAGAACTAGTAAGGCAGAAAGCGTTGAGACTAGATGCCAAGAGTCCAGCTCAGAGCTCAGAAAAATGAGGCTCCAGACTAAAGGAGGCCCAGGGAGAATGGAGGGTAGGCATTATACCCTGGGGGAGAGGAAGGATAGGGTTACCTTGACAAAAGGAAATGATACCCTAGTTTTCTGGTATTGGGGACCAGACAGTGGTGCTATGTTGAAGCAATGAGGAAGAATATTGTGGGGGAAGAAGTTAAGAATAGTTTGAATATTTTGAGTTTGGGTAAAGACCACTTAAGGTATTTATCAATATGTGGCAGTCTTACTTTTGGAAATCATATCACACATGATAACAAAACACTCAAAATGCACTAATTTCACATCAAACACAATTAACCTAAAATTATATAATAATCATTTAGTTGACCTCATAACTGTGTATATTGTTTGGATTTTGACATTTCCTTTTTTGTGTTGAGATGAGATGTTTTTAAAGCTTAAAACTTGGGGAAAGCACTAAGATTCTAGCCCTGTGCCTATTGGACAAAAATGTGTAAATTAACAGGTGTAGCAAAGTGAGGATTTTAAAGAGGAGGTGACTAGATGGTGCCAAGGGGGGAGGAATGAGCAGGATGGATGTCTCACGGTGACAGTCCTCAAACAGAGATGCTGATGTGGGTCATGGGAGAAAGAGGGAACTCTCATTTTTGATGCTATCAGTCTCAAAACTATAAAAAAGCATCCTAAATTTATATAGCACTAGACCTTTCTAATTGGTCAATATTCCTTAGATGAGTTTATCTAAATTTTGAAGTTAATATTTTTAGGTAGGAAGAACCTCATAAACAGATTAAATGCTCACTCTGTCTTTGCATTAATTATTCTAATTCTTTGGAAAGACCTGAGCCAGAACACAAAATGCTGCTTTCCTAAAATTGTCATTTGTGATTCTGCCTTCCACATTATGTTCTCTTACGTACATCTTAATCCTATGTAAGCACAGTTAATTTCAATAGTCATTTCTCAGAAAGGTATTATTTAACCTTTGCACATAGAAAGTAATAAAATGTAGAGAACTTAAGTGGATTGTGAAATTAACCAAGTTTTTAATAATCTTAATCAAATTTTGGATAAAATATTTTTTTAAATCATTGTTCTGCATTTTTATAAGAGCTAAGCTTAACTTGGTAATTCTGGGAATATATTTTTATTTATTTATTAATTTTATTTATTAACTTATTTTTTGAGACCAAGTCTCACTATGGCACCCTCAGTAGAGTACTATGACGTCACAGCTCACAGCAACCTCACTTTTGGGCTTAAGCAATTCTCTTGCCTCAGGCTCCCAAGTAGCTGAGACTACAGGGGCCTGCCACAACACCCAGCTATTTTTTTGTTGTTGTCGCAGTTGTCATTGTTGTTTAGCTGGCTGGGGCTGGGTCTGAACTCCTCTAGCCTCGGTATAATGACTGGCACAATCACTGTGCTACAGGTGCCGAGCCTAACTCTGAGAATATAATTTAACAAAGACGTTATGCCCTATGATTTTAACCTCAGTCTCAAAGGGAGGGTCTATGAGCTCAGATAACTACTACCAAGATATCAAGATGCTTTCTGTAACATTTTTAGCTTGATTTGTAACAACCAATGAGCTTGCTTTAGTTTTAGTCCTTGAAAGCAAAATTGACAGGTCAGAAATACGTGACACGATAACTCAACTTCTGCCTGACTAAGCCACATAACACTTGATTTCCGTCATAGCTTTCATGAAAAACTCTTAAAGTGCTTTATTAACCTTTGTTAATGTTTACAGTTTCTTAAGTACTTTTTGGAGTGGCTATTCTGTCATTCGCTGCGTACCAGAGAGAAAATTGAGATGCTTACAGTAGGATTACACTGGCATAAGTAAGTTTTTCAGGACAACAGAATGTTAACTGGCTCTCAGCTCAGAACGTTCCTATAGCAGAAGAGATCTCAGAACATTATACAGAAATACAGGTATTAGGGTCAAAAGATATGTCTCTGGTCCCTGCATTCCTATTGTCTGGCCTAGTTTCTTTGGATCCAACCTCTTGGAACCTTGAAATACATTTGTCACTACCTAGGTAAAAGAGGAACGAATGCACTAGTTTTAAATTCATTTATAAACTAAATTCATTTTTAACACTTATTTGTATCAGAGAAAAGCTTTATAATTAAATGAGTCCTGAAATCAGGTGATTAAATCAGTTAAGTGGTTAGAGAAATTATTGAATATGGAGAAATAGAAAGATTAAAGAATTTGTAGAAGGATATTCTGTTGTCCAACCTAAACAAAAATAAAAGTCTAACCCTTTGTCACTGTTTTTAAAAAGGCTACAGAAAATATAAAGGAAGAAAAAAAAGCAGTGAGATTCTATAATACATGGCCATGGCATTAAAAAGAAAATAGGGCGGCACCTGTGGCTCAAAGGAGTAGGGCGCCAGCCCTATAAACCAGAGGTGGTGGGTTCAAACCCAGCCCTGGCCAAAAAAAAAAAAAAAACCAAGAATGAAAAGAAAAGATACATTAATTAGACTATGCATGTGTGTTAAATGGAATAAAGACACTTCTGATGCAGAGAGAATGACCTGGAAAAAGGGAGAGTTCAAGCTAAAAAAAAGTGAGTATTTTTTTAATAGAATAGTTTAGGTTTAAAATGACTTTTCATAGTTTGCTTTTTAGTTTACATATAAAGAAAAGATGACATGATTTTTGTGCAATTCTCTTTAGCCTACTTAGATTTCTGCAAGGTTTATTGGTTTAGTCAATGCAACTATAAAGCAATGGTCAATATTAGTGAAAAACAGCTAGCTTGATTTAGAAAAATAAAGCCAAATAGCTAAATTGAGTTCTTTTGATTCACTGATGAGGGAAAATACTGTCTTGGTACTTTCTATGGAAAAGAAATGATTTGTGTTCATTTTGATCCAAGAAGGAAAGGAAGTACAAGTCTTTTAGATTGCCAAGATAATGTCTCCTGAACTTGAATGAAAGCCAAAGAAAAACTAAAGAAGAAAAGGGTAGTAGGGGAATGTTTTTGTATTTTTGCAACATGCCAGGATGTTAAAAATGCAGGGACATTCAGCATAGATGATAAATAAAAAGTTTACCTATGGTGATCCCTTCTATGCTACAGTTAATAATTTAGAAGAGTCCACTTCAGTTATATTTCAAACCCTTGAAGACTGGCACAAAGAACAAATGGCATTTCCACTCAGAGAGATCACTATTGAATTGGAAAGTAAAATGAGAGTAAATCATCTCTATCTTTAGGAAAACATACTAGTGGGACTCCATCTGGGTATTGTAAGTGCAATGGAAAGAGAGGCCAGATTTGAGAGGTCGTTTCCCTACTTTGAGTTTTGATGACTAGATCTAAATATTCTGATAATCTTTCATCTTAACTTTCAAAAACATTTTTTTTATCTCTGATGGAGTACCCAGAATCTTCAGTGGATGTACAGGACCAAGTTACCTGATGTCAAATATCACTTCGGTTTTCCGGCCCTTGGCTTACATTCCCATGATCATTCTGTTGCACTGGACAGTAGACCCTTGACAAACACAAGTTTCAACTGCGTGGCCTCATTTATAAGCAGGGGTTTTTTTTGATCAATGTATTGTAAAATTTTGTGTAGATGTGTGACAATTTGTAAAAAAAACTCACAGATGAACTATATAGCCTAGAAATATTGAAAAACTTTTAAAAAGTTAGGTATGTCATGAATGCATAAAGGCTATGTACATACTAGTCTATTTGGTCATTTACTACTGTAAAATATACACAAATCTATTCTAAAGAATAAAAAGTTATTAACATTTATACATATACTTACAGACCTTACATGATAAAATTTGCAGTTCAGAAAAATGTAACAAATGTAAAGATGCACTGTTTCATTATAACTGCACAAAATTAACTCTACTATACTACTATCATCATTTTATAACCACCTCCTATTACTACTGCAGTGAAGTCAAATGTTGCTAGTATTCCCGTAAAACCCCACATGCTGCTAATCATCTTTTCCCGAGCAGTTTATCTCTCCAGAAAATTGCACATTTCAGTAAAAAGCGATATCTCAGATTTCTTGCATATTTTTACTGTGTTTGGTATAATGCCATAAACCTTGAATAACATCATTGGACCCATACAAAGTGCCACTAATGATGCTGGAAGTGTTCCTGAGAAGCAGAGAAAAGTCATGACATTACAAGAAAAAGCTGAATGGCTTAATATGTACCATAGACTAAGATCCGCAGCTCTGGCTGTCCACCACTTCAAGACAAGTGAATGCAACATAAAAGCCAATATGAGAAAAAGAAAAGAAAATTTGAGAAACTTGCTACAGCTATGCCAGTAAGCACTAAAACCATACACTTTTAATAAAATACAACACCTTTTTAAATTTCACATTGAAAATGCAGCTTTTATATGGGGTCAGTAAGGCATACCTATAGACTGTAGTGTGATTTGAGAAAAAGAAAAGTGATTATTTGGCAACTTAAAGTAAAAGAAAAGTAAATGATCTAAAGAGAATATAATGACAGCAAAGAATGGTGTGATAATTTTAGAAAGAGGTTTGACTTAGAAAATGCCAAGACATTAGGAGAAGCAGCTTCTGTCAACCAAGAGGCAGCAGATGAGTTCCAGATATTATTAAGAAAATCATTGAGGAGAAAGAACATTTGCCTGAACAAGTTTTTAATATAGACAAAAGTGCTGATGGGGTGGGGGGGAGGATATTTATTAGTAATAAGGAAAAGAGCATACCAGGTTTCAAGGCAAGAAGGGATTGTCTAACTTACTGCTTTATGCAAATGAAGTTGGGTTTCTGATGAGGAAAGCCCTTATCTACAAAGCTGTTCATCCTCAAGCCTTAGAAGAAAAGATAAACATCAACATCTCATCTTTTGGTTGTACATCAGGAAGGCCTGAACCACAAGAACCATTTTTCTTCATTGATTCCATTGGTTCTTTTTCCTGAAGCAAGGAAGTACCATGTCAGTAGTACGTTTCAGACTCTTAAGAACCTTTTAAGATTCTTTTGCTATTGGACAATTCCCCTTGCTACCCAAACCCTCAAGGTGCCAAGGTGATTTACCTGCCCCCACATGCACCATCTCTACTTCATCCTCTAGATGAGAGGACCATAGGACCTTCAAGGCTATTGCATATGATGCTCTAAGGTCAAGATTGTCAACACTATGGGATAGAACCCCAAAATAGAGAGCATGAAAGCCCAGAAGAATTATACCACTAAAGATGCCATTATCACTACAGAAAAAGATGAGAAATACATCAAGCCTTAAATAATAAATTCCTAATGGAGAAACTACATCTAGTTCTTGTGCATGACTTCCCAGAATTTATGACAGAGCCAATCAAGGAAATAATGAAGAGACTGTGGATGTGGCAAAAAAGAAAAAAAAAGCTAATGGGTAAAAGGTTTCAAGATATGAATCTTGGAGAAATTTGAGAGCCAATAGACATGACAGCAAAGGAATTAGCAGAAGATGACTTGATGGAGAAGAGTGCTTCCAAACCAGTACCACCCAGTAAGAAAGAAGATGTACAAGAATTCACGCCAGAAGACAAATGAACATTTCACAGTCAGAAGCACTCCAGTTATTCAAGAGTGCTTTGCCTTACTGTTGACAACATAGACCCTTCTCTGAGATGGACACTAAAACTAAAGAAAATGTTAGAAGGATTGGTATCATATGGAAACTTCCTAGAGCAATGAAGAAGTCAGACAAAAATCTGATGTAATTCTGTAAAGTTACCAATGTGCCTGCTTCTCCTGCCCCCTCTTCAACCCACTCTCTCTCTTCCACCTCCACCACCCTCAGAGGAAAATGCCAACCCCTCCTCTTCCTTCTCAGCCTGCTCGTTGTTCAGGATGAAGACCTTTACAATGACCCACTTCCACTGAATAAATAGTAAGAGTATCTTCCCTTTTCATGATTTTCTTAATAAAGTGTTCTCTAGCTTACTTTGTGGTACACATAAAGTATATACACATATAACATTCAAAATACATGTTAATCAACTATTCATTATTAGCAAGGCTTCCAGTCAATAGTAGAAATTTTTGAGGAGTCAAAAGTTATACTTGACTTTTGGACTACTTGTCAACACCCTCAAACCCTTGCTGTTATTTACGAGTCAACTTACTATTTTTATTGCTTTAAAAAGAATGTATATGTCAATGACTGTGAAAGTATAAGACCTGGAAAACCCCTTCAGAACTACATCTATATAACAGACATAGTTTGTTTGTCCTTTATCGTAAAATCCTGTTAATACTTCACGTGATCCCAAGTTTCACCACTCCCGAATTGCTTAGATACTCTTGAGTTATCCCTGTTTAACCTGTGTCCCAAATTCCATGCTCTGCCTCCTAAATGAGAAGTGGGCCATTTTCTCTCCCTTCCTCGGTCTGCTTCAGAAACATGTGTTTTCTAATCAGGTGCATCACCTTTTCTGAAAATTATTCTGCTCATTAAAGTATTTTTCCCTTGAAGTGCGCACTTACTTATTTTCCTTTACCTATTCTCACATTGCCCAAGTTCTATATATTTTTAAAGAATAAATTTAAATATAACCCCCTCTGTGAAATCTTTCCCAGTCATCCCTACTAAGGATTAATTCACTTTGCTGGTAGAGAGCAAGAGGAGATGGGAAGGGAGATGGTAGATGTGTGGTATTTTTTTTTTACACTATTTAACCCATGTCCAAAATTTAAACTGTGAAAGCTCAGCTATTCTCTTCAGAGACCACAGTGATGGACCAGGTTCTTTCTCAATTTCAATATTTTGGCTTCTGAGTTTTGGCTTGGAGTTGGCAGGAATAACGTCATCATTGTGTGAGATTTTAATGAATCTCACTAGTGGTTCCCCACGGTTTAATTTTGAAGTTATATCTGATGAGATTCTAATTATCTAATTTTTCTTATAAGCTCTAACACTTCTTCCTATCTCTGACTCAAGTTAAGCTGTCTCTTATCCATTGGTCCTAACTTTCCTAACACTATTTTGGCAGTTCTGATTTTAGTGGTTTGAAAGTACAATGTTTGGAAATTAAAAAGGATTCAGAAGAATTCAGGATTTGTGCTAAGGGACTCCCTCATCTTTAACAATTCTCATGAAATTGGCTAGAATTCCAGAATGCCTTTACAAAGATATCCCTGTTGGTATACATCACACGTAAACTATTTTTGGATGCTCTATGAAAAGAGTGGAGAAATACATACCAACTTCAGTAACTTCCATGTTTTTTTATATTTTCCCAACACCTGCCCACAAATAGAAGTTTGTTTTGGCTTCCCCTATTCCCAGTTGTCCAAGCAGAAATAGAAAGACACATGCAACATTTTAAAGTTGAAAAACAACAGAAGACATAAAAATCTCATTTACATGTTAGTTTAAGAAGTTGCCCTGTCTTTGTGCATAAGGCCCCACCCATATACAGTGGGAAGGGATTCGGTGCTCAGAAACTTAAGTGGAATTATATTTTAAATGTAGTTTGTGTATAACTCTAGAGTGAATTATTTAAAAATAGTGACCATCATTTATTGATAAATGTTATGCCTGAATGTCAGTGCCTCTATAGGCAGGTTATTCATAAATTATTAATTTTTTTCTTCCAGTGGTATATTTTTCATGATCAAATATTTAAACTCATTTTTATAATGTCCTCATTTTTCAGGTACATAAAATGAATACTATTGTCAAAAGTAGAGATTTAATTTTGAAGGAATTCTAAGCCTTTTACCACGTTAGCCATCATTCTATTAAGAAGCTACATTTCAGCAGCACCTGTAGATCAGTGGGTAGGGTGCCAGCTACATACACCAAGGCCGGTGGGTTGGAACACACCTGGGTCTGCTAAAACAACAATGACAACTGCAACAACAAAATAACTGGGCATTGTGACAGGTGCTTCTAATTCCAGCTATTTAGGAGGCTGAAGTAAGAGAATCACTTAAGTCTGAGAGTTTGAGATTGCTGTGAGCTGTGATGACACAGCACTCTACTGACTGCACATAGTGAGACTCTGTCTCAAAAAAAAGCTACATTTCTTGAAATTGAAAATAAACATTTTTTGAAAACTAGTCCATTTGAGTGTTTGAAAATCTGACCTTATACTGTAAGAATTAGTGCAAATTTTATTTCAAAATTGTGGCTGCTGTTTGCTTTGAAATATGCATTTGTAGTGTTTATGATTTCCTTGAAATCACAGTGCTTAGAGTGTAGTGATACTAGGAAGGCCACATCCACAAAGCACTCTCACTTTTTTAGTTTCCTCTCAAGTTTATATTCTCCTATGCAGACAGGCCTTCCCTCTCGGCTTCAGGCAAAGTAGGAATGCTGAGGCCTCAGTCTGAGAGGAGCAAAACTTGAGAACAGCAATGTGTAAGTCTGGGTTTAGAGAGGAAAACTAAAAGCACACCAAATGTTTAAAACAAAATGATTTCATCCGGGATATTATCTCCCAAGATTTTGGAAGAGCAGGGAGAACAAACAGAAGTAGATGGGTGGAAGAAGCTAAGGAGACAGAAAGGAAGGTGAGGCCAAATAGTTACAATCATTGGTCTGAAGCCCATTCACCTGCACCTGCCTCTGTGCTGTTGGAGAGTCACTGACAGTCAGTCCTGGATTGCTGAAGATGTGTTATGATAGACATTCAGATAGCAAAGTGAAACCTATTAAAAGGTGTGGTGGCTACTCAGCTTCCTAAAGTCGATAAATGCCCCTCTCCTAGTGCAATCACCCATTCCTGAGTTCAGAAAGTGGGAGTTCCAATATCCCACCATCACCTTCCTCTGGTGCCTCTTATGGGCAGAAACTAACAGGAATCTAGCAGTCAGGAGAGGCTCATAAATGCAATTTATAGATTCCTGTTCTACAAATAAACATAGTAGAGTCCAGAAGGGAGAATGTGACCTGAGATTATCCAGACACATGTTTAGCACAAGAAGCAGTATGCTACTCTACCAACAACGGGGTGTTTTTCCAGATTTAGAAATGGTTCTCTGTTCAGGCATGTATACAATTTCAACTCATCATTTTATTGCCTGCAGCACATAGAGATAAGTTACAGGAAAGATAAGGCAGAGGTAAACACTAGGCAGGAAGCATTTGCTGCTGGATATTTTTTTGAAATCTAAAATACTGTCTGGGAACTTGTCACCTTGACAAAGAACTACCCAACTAGCCATTCTTCTGATCTCCGGCTGAAGATCCCGGAGCAGCCGTTGATCATCCCAGAGAATGGAAATGCAGAAAAGGAAGGAGACCACAACATCCACCAGGAAAATGTTCATTTACTCTTGAGACTATTCAGCTCAGATGGGAAGCATCCCAAAGCCCCAATGGCAAAGGTACATAACGTTCAATGTAACGTGAACGTGCACCTATTAGACTTACTCCGAAGTGGCTGCCCTGCCCTACATTCTCTTCTCTGAAAATTTCTGCAGATTCTAGCCTCTGTCGGGTAAATATATGGACGGACTTGCTCCATCCACTTTCTTTCTTTTTTTTTTTTATAATTTTATTGAATCATAATTCTGTACATTGGTGCAATCATAGGTCATGATTCATATACATTCAGAAATGTTTTCCATCTAATCCCAGTAAGATTAGCCCACATAACAAAATCCCAAAACCAGAGATGTTGGCGTGGATGTGGAGAAAGGGGAACACTTCTACACTGTTGGTGGGAATGCAAACTAGTACATTCCTTTTGGAAATACATTTGGAGAATACTTAG
>CAUYON010149567.1:0-16196 GCA_963573935.1 Arctocebus calabarensis
TTTCATAGTAAGACTGAGAACATTGGATACTTTTTCTTCCATTCTTGAGATACTTTGCTAAGAAGAATATGTTCCAGCTCCATCCATGTAAACATGTAAGAGGTAAAGTCTCCATCTTTCTTTAAGGCTGCATAATATTCCATGGTGTACATATACCACAATTTATTGATCCATTCGTGGGTCAATGGGCACTTGGGCTTCTTCTATGACTTAGCAATTATGAATTGGGCTACAATAAACATTCTGGTACTTATATCTTTGTTATAATGTGATTTTTGGTCTTCTGGTCTTCTAGTTGAAGAATTGTAGGAGAATGGTAGGTCTATTTTTAGATCTCTAAGTGTTGCTTTTGTTTTTTTAAAGCTGGGATCTCCCAAGTAGCTGGAACTGGGACAGGAAACCTTCCAAGAACATTCCCATTCAAATGGGTCACAGATAAGTGGCCACCTTCAGTTGAAATCCTAACAGTTTAAGTAATTAAGCAATCAAATATGTATAGCCATATTTTTTTCTTAAACATCATAAAGCTTAATGAAATTCAAATCATTTAACTCAGATGTTCAGCATCTTCACATCTGCATTCTCCAGCTTAATCTCCATTGGTTTGTGGAGGTCACAAGCTGAGCCCTGGTATTTGTTCAGAGGGTTACTGTTATTATTTAGGGGGCTGGAGTGGGAGGAGGGTCCATAATTATCTGACTAGTCCACAAACTGCACTGAGCATTTCTTCTTAGGCGAGTGGCAAATGAGGCCATTTTCATGTCATTAACCTGCAGAGTGAGTGACTTCAGTAGCATCAGATGACACTTCTTATTTAGTTGCTTCCCTTGCAGAGAAGAGAATTTTCCAGTCAATAATTGCCAGAGTGTGTTCATAGTACAAGCTTCAGAGCTTAAGCTTAGACCCTTTTTCTTCATCTGCACACAATCCCTCGGTTACTTGCCATTAAATAACATTTCTGTGCTTTCATCTACCGATGACGGAGTAGTTCTGGCCTTGTCTCTGAGTGCTGGTCTGACACATTCCCCTTCCTGCCCCACACCTCCACTTGCACATCCAACAGATGACTCAGACTTACTGCATCCAAACCTTTGAGTGTGTCACCCACAGTTGCTTCTCCATCTCACTCACTAGAGGTCCCAAGATATGGGTTGCCCAGATAAAAATCAATGAAGCAAGCAAGCGAACAAGCAAAGCTTGAGACTGTTTCTTCTCCCTTCATCTTGTTGACTCCGTCATTGACATCTTCTGCCTAAAATCCAGTGACCTTTCACCCCATCTTTTGCTACCACCCGGTCTCAAGCCCCACTTGTCTCTTCCTTGGAAAGCTGGGGTAACTTGCTCCTTTGTCTCCTTGCCTGTGCCCTGGCTCCCCTTCATCCACTTTCAATATGGCAGCCAACAAGTCTCTCTGGGAATGTAAGACAAATCATGTTGCCTGGCTGTTGAAACCACAATGGCTTTCCACGTACTGCAGAGTGAAGCCTCACAAAGGCCACGCGGCCTCTGATTCGGAACCTTTCCTCTTTCTGTACCTTCTTCTGCTTGGAATGCTATTTCCCAGCTTTGTCTTCTGGGCCCACTTGCCCAGCCCTTCAGCCTCTCCTTAAATGCCACCTTCTCAGGGAAGCCCTTCAGACCACCCTGTTTTATTTTTCTCCCCCCTTACCTCTATCCCTGTTTTTCTCCTTAGACGTATCATTCCCCCTCCCCCCCGACACACATATTAGCCTGGATATTTACCTATTTGCTTACTGTTCTTGTACCCCAAAGGGCAAGTGAGGCTCTATGAGGGCTGGAGTCCCTCTTTCTCCTTTAATCCTAGCTGTGCCCCATTGCCTAGAACAGTGCCTGGCACAGATTGGGCACTTGAGGAAGACTTGTTGAATGAATGAATGCAGGGAGGAAGGAAGGAAGGAAGGTTCCATCAGTGTGTAGTGGTCTAAGAAAGTAGGCTTTGATATGAAACGACATTAAAATCCCAACTCAATGTTTGGTCCTGTGATGTCTGGTGAGTTACTTAATATCAGAAGCCTCAGTCTTCTGTGAAAATATGGACACTTTTAATAGTCTTCTAATAAATGGATCATTGTAAAGTGCTTAACACGATGCTTGACACAGTAGAAACCCAGTTAATGTCTCTTAACTGTTCTCACTTGTCCTAGCGCAGGGAGGGGATGGGGACACTTAATTGGGTGTTATTTTCTCTACTTCTACTGCCGTTGCTGGTACCCTCAAAGAACTTGCTTTTTGGTTAGAACAACACACTTAATAACCAAGAAATAATGTGCAAGTGTAAATATTTCTTGACACTGATGCTGAGTCTGGCAAGGATGTTTGCTTTCCTAAGACTTTTCATGATCTTTGCACAAAGAGCCTGAATAGCGAGAAATACATCTCCCTCTAACTTTACTCGCCCCTCGAGTGAGTTCACTGAACTGGGATTCCTGTTCATTTGAGGCACTTTTGGTAGCAGAGACCAGGCTTAAAAATTAAGCAGTTAGTGGCCAGATTTTAGAAAACAAAATATCTTCTCATCCCGCGTTGTCCAGTTTCACCTGAAGTAGGATGGCAGAAAGGCTTTGCTATTTCATTTGGAATTTTGAGATTCACATGTGTAGGAATCTATGCATTTTATGGCGTCATGACAAAGTCATAATTATAATATTAAAATCATAGGACTAGATATTTCATACTCTATTATTATGGATCATGTACGCATGCACATCACATGCCTGTACAAACACATGCAACCATTTCAGTAAGATATAGGAAGTATTGGGGTTATTTTTTCCTCAAGACAAAGAGCCATTAAGTCATGAGATTTATGCCAGACAGACTTGGATATATACATGCATCAGTCAAGATGACGTGGTATTCCGGGTCCCTGGGAATTAGTGTCACTGATGTGATTTCCACGTCTGCAGTGCTTTGTAGTTGGCACTTCAGTCATCGTCATCTGATTGTCGTGTACACTGTAATCAATTATGCATCAAGTCATAAAAATCATCATCCCCAAAGCTGCTTAAAGCAAAGAATGGCCAATGTAGTGACTCTGCTTGTAGATATTACTAATCGATAGTAATCCTGAATCAGATTAGTAATAGGATGATTTCCCCCACATCCTCCAGTTTCTTTTATCTATTTGCTTATTTTATTTATTTATTTCATTTTATTTTTTGAGACAGCATCTCACCCTGTCTGCCTGGATGGAGTTCCATGGCATCATCTCAGCTCACAGCAACCTTAAACTTTTGGGGTCAAGCAATCCTTTTGTCTTCCGAGCATCTGAGACTACAGGCACCCGCCACAATACCTAGTTAGTTTTTCTATTTTTAGTACAGATGAGATCAAGTTCTTCCTCAGGCGGGTCTTTAACTCCTGTGCTCAAAGGATCCTCCTCCCTTGGCCTCCCAGATTGCTGGAATTACAGGCGTGAGTCATTATACCCAGCCTACCAATTTATTTTTATAATCGTATTTTCTAGAAGACTAGATGTTCATTTTTTTTAAAACAACTTTATAATTTTGTAGAGAATTGTTACCTTTGGTATTTTAAGAATTTAGCTTTCATTTGGAATGTGTTTTACTTATTTTATTGTTCATCACGTATTCCTTGAATGTCTACTAGTATTAAGCTGGATGAGAACCCTCTTAAATAAAGCAGATATAATCACCGTCCTCAAGTAATCAACAGTCTAATTTTGGACTTTTATTGTTGACTATAATGAAGGGTGAACTATTCTGAGTATCAAGTCAAATATTGAAATGAAAAGATACCTTCAAATATCTCCCAGTTCCTCTGTGTGTCTGTAAAGAGGAAAGGCAAATTTGATTTTCTTCCTATTGTAGGAATTTGATACTCGTGGGTTAGAAATAAGACCTTTGGAGATTCTCAGGCAGGAAGAGATTATGATGCCGCCTTCCTGCAACTTCCTTTTCTGTGAAATTCAAAATAAAATTGTGAATATAGAAATTCCATGAGGTGTATGTGAATGTTGAAATGAAAATAGCCTATTTCTAGAATACACATAGCTAAATTTTTTGGTGTTTGGAAGCTGATTTTTGCAGAGAAGTTGGGGAGGGAGTGTCCTTATTTTATTAATATTCTCAGCCTCTGATTATGCCCCAGATCCCAGGGAACATAAATGTTAGCTGTGTGTATTGTGTACTCGGTTGGAGTTGTTAGCCATGTTCCTAGGATAGGACTCAGGTGACTTTTCTAAGGTGATGGTGTGTAGCTTTTATGAGATTCTTATAGAGGCCCCAACTTCCCTGCCTGACACCTGCCCAATTCCCATCCTTTATATGTTCCAAAAGGTTAAGAACCAATGTCTCCTTTTTAAAAATTAAAATCTTCATTTTTAGACACTTTGAGGTTCACATACAGTTGTAAGAAATAACACAGAGAGATGTCCCATGCCCTTGGGCCAGTTTTCTTCAGCAGTGACATTTTCCAAATCTGTTGAACCACTTGAAAACCAGAAAGCTGCCACTGATACAGTCAAGACACAGAATATTCCCCCATGAAGAGGAGCCTTCCTCCCATTCTTAAATAATTGATTGCCCCATCCTGTTCTCATTCTCATAGCCCTAAATCCCTGATCGCCACTAATCTGTTTTCTGTTGCTACCATTTTGTCATTTCAGGGATGTTACTTCAATGGAACCGTATAGTACCAAACCTTTTGGGATTAACTTAAAAAAGCAAAACCAAAACCCTCCAGAAAATTTACCTGCGGATTCACTGAGGTTGTTGTGCATCAGTTCATTCTTTTTTATTGCTGAGCAGTCCCTCTGGTAGGGATGTAGCATAGTTTGTTTGGATGTTCATCAGTTGAGGACATTGGGTTTTTCCCCAGTTTTTTGCTGTTAGGAATCAATCTGATATAAACATTTGCATGCAGGTTCTTGTGTGAATGTAAGTTTTCCTGCCTATGGATAAAGTCCCAGGAGTGCCATTTCTGGGTGGCACGATGGCTTCATGTTTACCATTTTACAAAGCTGCTAAACTTTTCACAATAATTGTACCATTTTACATTCACATCAACGAGGTCTGAGTGGTTCAATTTTTCTACATCCTTGTAAGCATTTGATTTCATCATGGATTTTTTATGTTACCTGGTTTTACGGGTGTGAAGTGATGTCTTTTTATGGTTTTCATTTGCGTTTCCCTGAAGGGTAGCAAAGCTGACCATCTTTTCTTCATGTTCTTTTCTGCCATCTGTATATCCATTTCAGTAAAACATGGGGATTGTTTATTTTTTAACTGTTGAGTTTTGAGAGTTTTTTGTGTATTCTAGTTTTGAGAGTTTTTTGTGTAATTCTAGACATAAATCCTGTTCCTCTACATTAAATAAAATAAACCCCCTTCAAATAAAATAAAATAAAATACCTGGATTATTTATGTTTTAACTGTTGAGTTTTGAGAATTTCTTGTGTATTCTAGATATAAATCCTTTTCATATACATGGTTTGCAAATATTTTTCTCTCAGTCTATAATTTAATCTTTTTTGTCTTCTTAACAAGGTATTTCCCAGATCAGTTTAAAACTTTTTGATGTAGTCTAATTTCCTACTTTTTTCTGCTGGTGAATTATGTTTTTGGTATTCTTTGTTCAGCCCAATATCTTGAAGATTTTTAAAAACCTTTCTTCTAAAAGTTTTATAGTTTGCATTTTCAATTTAAGGGCACCATTCATTTTGAGTTAATTTTTTGTATATAAGGTTTGCATTTTAGGTTAAAGTTATTATCATTATTATAATAATTTTGCGTGTAGATGTTCAATTACTCCAGTACCACTTGTTCAACAGGCTGTCTTTTCTCCACTGAGCATTTTTATGTGTGTCTATTCCTGGGTCCTCTATTCTAGTCTGTTATTGTATCTGCCTTATTTATGTACAATGATTTGTGTATATACATGCCTGTATTTGTACCTATACGGTGAGTTTTGAAATAGGGGAGACTGACTCCTCAGAATTCATTCTCCTTTTTAAAATTGTTTTAGCTACTCTATTTCTTTTGCCTTTCCTTATACATTTTAGAATAATTTCACTTACCGCTATTAGAAATCTTGCTGGGATAACTGTTTCCTTGTCCCAATGTATAATTGAATTGATACATTAGTTTGTAGAGGGTATAACTAGAATAAGTTTGAGACACACAGTTTAGCTTGGATCTCAGTTTGGGAACATATAAGTTCTATAGCCTTGGGGAAAACTAAAACTTCTTATTCTTCATTAAAAAAAAAAAAATGAGGATAATAATACACTTCTCACAAAAGATAAATTAATCCTGTTCCTGACTCAGAGTAAAACTCAGTGAGTCACAGGATTGAATTTTATTTTTTATGGGTAACAGGTTGAAATGATTTTTGTTGTTCATTGTCTGCAGGACTGGGCCCTGCTAGAAATTAATTCACCCAGAGCCCAGAGGAAGGGTCATGTCTTTGCTAATTAAAAACACGTAGCGTTCTACCTTCCTCTTGCCGTTGATCTCAAAGATTTATTTTTATATTACTGGAATTATTTAGGAGCCACTAATGAAACCCTATCTTAGAAAATAGAGAGTTGAATATATTAGCCAAAAATGATGGACCTCTGATTAAAAGGTTGCCTGCAAAGTCTTTGCCTATTAATTCTGGCAGCCTTTCCCAAATGTGAGAATTACATGTCTGGAGAGATAATTTGAGGGCAATCAACAGAGCTGAATCATGAAATGAGAAAAGAATGTTACTTACTATTCAACATACTTTAAAGGGTTCATGACTACTTTGGCTTTTAGTAGAGAGAGAACCTTAGGTGTGTTATTTTTAGGGTAATAGTATCATATTTAATTGTATCGATTAACTTTATATGTAGTAAATTTTACATTCAAGTGATACTGATTTTCCATTTAAAGATAAGAAGATGCTTCCATATTAAATCACCCTATTTATTTTAGAAAGTAAAGAACTTAGATGATTGATTTCTAGTGAAGGTGTTCCTGCCGTCGAGGTGGGTGGTGGAATCTCCATCTTGGGAGATTCAGCTCCATTGCTCTTAAGTCTTTAAAAGTAGATTTTCTGCAATGTCTTCACTTATTGCTGCCACTTGGCTTTATTTTATACAAATACCTTAAAATTGGGATCCATGGAAAAATCTCCCAGATACCCAGTATGATTCTCTTAAAAAAAAAAAAAAATCCCTTGGATATCACGATGTGTATGTCACTTGTTACCCCTCCCCAAATGTACAACCTTATATGAAATTTTCTCAAACTCCTATGTTTTCTTCCCTTCATTCAGATTTACAATGAATATTTTAGTGGTTCATACAAAGAAAAACTAGCACGTCTTATGAATGAACTCACTCAAACTGAATTAAAATGCTGGCATTAAGTTCGTAACTTTCCTTCATGCGTCTCAAGGTTTAGGAGAGCAATTAGATTCTTAACAGGAATTTTTTAATCTTAACAAATAAAGACATTTATTTTTAAAACTTCTAAGAAATCATACTTCTTTGAAATGCTCAGCAGCGTCCACTCTACAGACCAACATTGCCCTCAGTTTGGTTCCCATTGACTAATATGCAGACATTTTGACTCATCTGAGCAAAAGCCACTTTTTGAGCCTGAATTATATTCCACTCACAGTGGCTTTGAATCTAGAAGTTATCATGAAACTAACCTACTCTTCAACGTCTGTCAATTCAGATGTGAATTGTGGTGTGAGTAAGGGTGGATGGGGGGGATAAGGCGCTGAGGGGACATTCCCCAGGGTGGGGGGCTGTCCCTGGAGAGAACTTCCTTGGTGAGTATATCCGTCTTCTCCTTTAACTGGCCATTCTCACCTCCGCATTCCTCCTGGCCAGCTTGCTGTTGGCTCCTGTCTGAGACCAGATTCCTGTCTCAGAACGACTTGCCTTGACCATCACACTTAGAGCTGCCTTCTCACATCCTTCTAGAAGCTAATTTGTCTAGGCATAGAATTTTTAAAAAATAATTTTCTTAACATCGTGCAAGTAACCTTAACACAGAATGCATCCGTGCATTCACGAGTCCCAAGAAATTGCAAGAATTTTGTGGAATTCTACTGCGAGCTGTTTGTTTGTCTGTAAGTCTTCTGCAGTATCCCAACTGCAGTCCCAGGACAGGCTGAACCCGTGGAAGACAGAAACCTGGCTCGAATGAGCAGGGCCTGATTTCCACCCTATCCTGCTGCCGGCCATCTGCTGTGGCCAGAACATGTCACTGAACTTGAACTTCACATCTCAGCTTCCGTTGCAGCAAGAGGGACACAGGAACGCCTGCCCCCCTCCCTTACCACCTGTCCGCCTCTGTGCTGGAAGGGTGGCTGTGGATGTGAACAGCATCCCGAGTGCACAGAATATTCTATTTACCCCCAAGTTGGCCTCCTGGCGCCTCACCATTAGCTTTCTTAGCGAAGCAACAGTGAAAACTGGGTGTTTTGCTGCAGAATTGCTATGACTAATATTCCACAAACAAGAACTGAGAACTTTTATAATTTGTTATTTACTTTGGATTCCTAAAGTGATCTTATCTTAGAAAATGGAGAGTTTAATTTCTGGCAAAGAATGAAAGAAACCAAGCAAGAAAGGAAGAGAGAAGGAAGGAGTTCTGGGAAGGATGAAAGAGATGAAACAGGCCCACTCTGTCTGCAACAAAGGATGTCATAGATGATACCTACAGATAGAAATTATTTTTAATGAGCTCATATACTTTTTTTTTTTTTTGCAGTTTTTGGCTGGGGTTGGGTTTGAACCCACCACCTCCGGCATATGGGGCTGGAGCCCTACTCCTTTGAGTCACAGGTGCCGCCAATGAGCTCATATTTTATATTATGTGTCCATGGTAGATAAATAAAACAATGCAAAAAACAATAGAATGAAGAGGAAATTTCCCTCCCACCCAGACTTGTCTCATTTACCAAGGATAACCATTCTTAGAAGATTCTTGCATATTTGCATATATTTGAAATTTATGTAAAAAATGCACGTATTGGCTCGGCGCTTATAGTTCAGTGGTTAGGGCACTGGCCTTATGCACTGGGGCTGGTAGGGTTGAACTGGCCCAGACCTGATAAATAATAATGACAACAACAACAACAACAAAAAATAGCCGGGTGTTGTGGCAGGTGCCCGTAGTCCCAGCTACTTGGGAGGTTGAGGCAAGAGAATCTCTTAAGCCCAAGAGCTGGAGTTTGCTGTGAGCTGTGATGCCACAGCACTTTACTGAGGGTGACATAGTGGGACTCTGTCTCAAAAAAATAAAATCATGTATTTGTGTGTACATATAATTTGTTTCATGCATATGTATGTGTGTGGGCTCATATTCTGTTACATGCTTTTAAATTAAGTTTGAGCACGCTTTAAAAACTTTTATGAATTCCCAATATTCCCTATTTGTCTATAACACACTTTGTTGAATTAGTATACTAGTAATGGACATTTTTAGGCAATTTCCAGTTTTTGCTGTTTAAACAATGAAATCCTAGAGCATACACTTATGCGTCCATGATACTCTGTTTCTGAAAACAGTCCTAAGAAGGAAGCTATTCTTACAAAGCTATTTGTGGTTTTGATGAATGGAACCACATTTCCTCTAAGAGGTCACACCAGATGCACTTGGACCAAGAGTGGTGTTAAGTAAACGTTTCTGCTTATCCTAACCTAGAGTGTGTTGAACTCTGTGTGTGTGTGTCTGCCTTTTAAAGGATGTGCCTTGTTCCTTGGCTCAATCCCCCACTCCCTAACTCTGTTCTGCAGTGCCAAATTGACCACCTAAACAGTTAAACCTAATCCTATCTGACCTTTCCTTAAAACTCTCCATTACCTTCTCCTTTCTCCTAAATATCTCTGCAGTATAGTCAAGACACTGCTGAGCTCACTTGCCGTGTGTTGCACCACACTCTCCAAAATCACTCTATAAGCCAAACATGCCTACTTTAGTTCCTCCTCTGTCTCTACCCTTATTTGTGGTTTTTCCATGGACTATAAAGTTCTTCCCTTTATTCTTAGTTTCTCTAATTTCTTCTTATCCTAAAAAGCCCAGCTTGGATGTCATTAATTTGGAAAGGCTTTTACTGGCACCAGTTCCCATCTAAATGGTGGGGGTAGCCACTCGTTACATGTTACACTTATGGTTTAAATTAATTGAAATTAAATAAAATTTAAAAAGCTCAATCTCTTGGTCACACTAACCACATTTTACGTGACCAACATTCACACAAACAGTCATCAGTGATTACCATATTGGATGATACAGATGTGATATATCTCCATCATTGTAAGTGGTTACCATATTGAATAATACAGATTTGATATATTTCCATCATTGTAAGTGGTTACCATATTGGATGATACAGACGTGATATATTTCATCATTGTAAGTGGTTGCCATATTGGATGATACAGATGTGATGTATCTCCATCATTATAAATAGTTACCATATTGGATGATACAGATGTGATATATCTCCATGATTGTAAGTGGTTACCATATTGGATGATACAGACGTGATATATCTCCATCATTGTAAGTGGTTACCATATTGGATGACACAGACGTGATATATTTCCATCATTGTAGATAATTCCATTGGACTGTGCTTCTTTATATTATTTCTTCATAACACTGATGGATACTTAAATTCATGTTCTGAGAATGTTAATTGGATGGTTTTGGCTTCAGCAGGCTGTGACTTTCACAAGGTCACAGCTTGTTCTTATCTTGTTTCCTGCTTTTTCTCATGTAGTAGGAGTTCAATGACTATTTGTTGAATGAATCAAATAATGACTCCATCCTCTTAGCTTTGTTGTTATACCTCAGTGCTCAGTAGACCTTCTGGGAAAAGGCAGGATACTCTTGTACTCACTTACTTCAACATTCCAGTTGGATACCATTGGAAGATTCTAATTCTTTCACCATCATCTGGAACTACTTAACCTTTCCCAATAGGTTTGACATTTCAAAATCCATTGCTTAGTGCTGGGAGGGTTGGCTGTGTTGGGGCTGGACATGTGTGGGGGACGTGTGCCTCCCAGATCTCCACCTCTCTCTTTTAGAGCTGGAACATCCATTCCTCCAGCTGCTAGTGATGCATTGGACTGACAGTGGTGCAGCTGAACACAGAGCTACCTTGCCAAAAGTCAAACCCCTTTCTTGGAGAGTGAGCCTACCCTCAGTGACTTTTTGGAACAACTCTGAGAGCATCTAAGTGCCTGGGAGGGCGTGGAGAGCTTTGGAGGCCTCCCAGGGTGCACCACCACTAATGTGATTCCTCCAAGGTGCTGATCCCCAGAGCCCCACCCAGTAAATATCCAGGGTGCACCACTCCTTCCCAGAATCCCCTTCCTGGGAAACTCCATCTGCAACAATTTGAGGTGTAATTGCAAATGTGTAACTTTAGCTCAGCCTTTTAAAGAGGAATTCAAGACCTTTTGAGAGGATTTGGCTTAATTGGTAGGCTCTTCCCTGTGTTTTACTCAATGCTTTCAAAACCAGATGGTTCTTTGGTTTCATTTTTGTAAAATAGAAAGTCAGTGGCTTATTCCGTTTGTGATGTTGTTAAAGTATGATTGCATTATTGGACACAGCTATGATTTAATAAAAAAAAATGTACTGGTCTCTTCGCTCAAACAAAAGAACAAAACACTTTAACTAGTTCATGACATTGAACTTGGAATGGGTAAATGGCCATTTCTTTCTTTGTGAAAAGATGCTCCAGAGAAACAGTAAGCAAGACCTATATGCCTTAAAGCCATGTTACTTTAGCTTTTCTTGCTTGAAAGGCCTGATTATGGCTCTTTTTCCTGAGTACCTGTTTATAATATCATGAAAAGGGAATTCTGGTTACAGTTTATTGTAGTGAGAAGATGCTTTTGTCAATGGATTTGATGCCACTTAAACTTTGAAAAGGGTATTGCTACCAAGTAGCCCACTTACCAAGAGAATTTGAATTTTTTTCTTGCAACTGTCAATTTCACTGGGCAACTGTGAATTTCCAGAGAATGTTTGTATAAAAGATGGAGTTAACAGAAGTTATACTGACCAGTGGATGTCTTCAGATTGATAAAGCTTTAGAAAGAAGTACGTTTCCAAGGCTACTAGGCTACCTCTTCATGAGAATGACAGTTTTACACATAGGACTGAAAACATTCTTTATCATACAGAAATAAATTTCTGAAGTTAAATTCAGTTTAGAGAGATAGATGCGAGATCAAGTGTGTGAAGGAGATTGGACATTTTATTGGTGTTAAATTTTGAAGCTTAGTTTTCAGAGATAGATGAAGTTGAATATTTCAAAGATGAAAAAGTCCTTTTGTTAGACTAATTGCACCAATATTAACTCAGAGAATGGGTCAACTTTCTGCACATTAAGGTCATACATTGCAGGGAATTCGATCTTGATTTTAAATAGGCATTATGCATAAAAGGTCAGAAATACCAATTTCTCACTTTATCTTCTAAATGTCCAAACTGAGAAAGACATTGATGTATTAGTTGGAGAAAGATTAGGAGGAAAAGTGTAAGGGTTATTAAAAATAAAGCTTGTTTCTTACTACTTTCTGACCTAGAGAAGTGTGCACGTGAAGATTATATTTACTCTATTTTTTACTTATTTATTTATTTTTTGTAGAGACAGAGTCTCACTTTATTGCCCTCAGTAGAGTGCTGTGGCGTCACACAGCTCACAGCAACCTCCAGCTCCTAGGCTTAAGCAATTCTGTTGCATCAGACTCCCGAGTAGCTGGGACTACAGGCACACGCCACAAAGCCCAGCTATTATTTTTGTTGGTATTGTTGTTGCAGTTTGGCTGGGGCTGGGTTTGAACCTGCCACCCTCGGTATATGGGGCCGGCACCCTACCCACTGAGCCACAGGTGCTGCCCTATATTTACTTTATGTGATACCATAGTAAAAGAATAGTATCAGTTCAAGTTTTACCATCAGAGAAAAGAAAAAAGAACCCACATAAATAGGCATTCAGAGCGCAAAGATGTTTAGTATTAACTTGCCTCATCTTTGTAGTTTGCTGATGGGCAAACTGAGGTTCAAGAGGGATTTTATGACTTCTCCAAGACTCTGGCCCTCCAGGATCTGTATTTTAAAGCTGTACAATCTTTACCCTGATGGCTAAGACTATAAATCTCTGTGAGATTCAGACAGATTTTTCTATACCACTGATTTATGGCAATTAACCTCTCCTAATTTCAGTTTCCTCATTTAAATGGTATTGATAATTATAGCTCCTGAGCCATAGGGATACACTGTTCTGAAAATTAACTAAAATAACTGATGTAGAGCACTTTCATAGCCTATAGGTTCCTTTGTGAGGCAGATTCTGCAGTTGGAGACCCAGGCTGGTTGTTTGCCTGGATTCCTGAGCCAAACACAATCCTGGAAGGAATACAACAAGCCCTCAATGAATCAAAAAGTGGCTGCCACAAACTGAAACGTGGAGAAACCGCTTCCTGTACTACCTTGGCTAAAACGGTTACCAATTCAAAATGTCGATATAGATAGTTTTGGCCTTGAACAACATGCGGCCACTTTACCATTTGAATATGTATTTCCAAACTCTTGAAATGTGTGTGAACTTGTCTAATGAGGGTGTTGGTCAAGGGCATCCTTTAAATGGAGCTGCCGAAAAGCAATAAATTGTATAATCTATTGGAAAGTGAGCATCACCAGCTAATGAATTCAAAATCTTCGTGTATTATTCTTTTACTTCACTGGTTGCTATACTTTCTAGAAGGTTCTTTCCATCTATTGGGAAGTGGGAGGAACAAAGAAAGTAACAGTCAATAAGGAAAATTTTGGCACATATATGCCCATGTATGTATTTCTGCATGGAAGGGGAGAAGAAAGGGAAGTTTTCTGACAGGTATTGTGACATCCTTGTGTTTTCCTCCAAGCCATGGTGCTGAAGAGAGGTAAGGTGAGTTGAGTGGTTATTATCTTTTAAAATTGTAATGTTTTATCTGTGTATGTAATTGCCTGTATATTTATTTATTTTTATAGTGTTCATCCATGCCTTTTGTAGTACAATAAAAACAAATATTATGACTCTAACTCACCAGAGACAAGAAACAATAGTTGGGAGATGAGACCTTTTTTTAGTGCCTGTTTTATCTAAAATATATTGAAAATCTGTTCTCTGTGTGATAAGGGCGTATACTCATATACCCTGTTGTGTCATCCTGAAAGACATCATCCGATAAGGTCACTGACCTTTTCTCTTATGTATCTGTTGGGACCTTGGAGAGCAACAGATCTTGTTCATCCATATGCAAATTCATCCATTTGTCACTTTCACCATATATTTTGCTTTGCAGAAGAGGCAGCTAGGCAGTGTTACTTTCAGCACCTCAGCATAATTATTGTAGCTTTGTCAACAAGGGTATACGACATCTTGACAATGAGCGTGAAATGTATTTTCCTTTGGTGGCCATTATTAACGTCATTTTCATTAAGAGCATTGATAGCTCAGGATTCCATCAACATCTCTCTGACTGTCATAACGGAGAGGACTGTATAGTCTTTACATACCATATTAGGTTTACCAAGGGAGCAATAGAAGATCTAGTTTGTCAGTGGAGAGAAAGGTGGGATTTGGACTCATCTGATCATATATTTAATTATTGTGGAATGGGACAGCGAGAGACTGTGGTCAGATTGAGCAAAGGGGAAGAGGAAGTTGGGTCAGATTTGGGGGATAAATCCACCTGATTTGGAATTGCAATTTATCTTGATGACTTGTACACTTCCGATTTTATGTGTCATTTTGCAAGTGTTGGTGTTTGCCTTTACCTAGTAAAATTACATTAAATGTTTAAGAGCCACACCCTGACAAGTTGTATATCCAACCTATTTTGTTTAGACAATAATAGAAAGTGGGGACAGAATTAAACATGTCATTCCAAGCTTATTTTATAAAAGTTTATTTCCAAAAGCTAATATTTTCTAGGTTTTGACTCTTCACCCAAATAAAGATTTCTCTGTAGAAGAACAAAGCCATCTAATTATCATTTCAGCACGGTCAGTTGTAATATACATATAGAGATATAAAGATATTCACAGAAATTATGAGCTATATGCATAAGAATTCTGGTTTCCATAACTTAAAGGCTCTGTAAATTGTTACATTGTTTAACTCATTTAAAATTTTGTTATAACTAAAGAAAAATTCAGAATGGCTTGCTAGTGGTCAGCTAAGCTGGGTTCAGTGTTCAGTGCCTTAGCAGCCAACCACCACGAAATGACTATAGCAAACATTTTGATTTCATTTGTTCCAAAGTAGGAAGAGAACACCTGCTATCTGTTTCTGGATTTTGAGCAAATTTTGGTTCTCCAGTTAATATTCTGAAGGCAATTTACTTGTTATACTTGCTACCAATGGGAAGCATTGAATTTGGCTTGCTGCCTATGCCTTTTATCACTTCTGTTGCATTGATAAAGTTATCTCCATCCACTGCGATGTTTGGAGGGTAATAAATAGAGAGTGTGCTCTTTTTAGTAAGTTCTACACTAAGTGAAAGGCCATCTCTGCCTGTTTCTGGTGTGCGTGTGACACTGTCACAAACCACATTAACCACAGAGACGGATTTAACGAGCCACGTACCAGTAATCTAATCATTCCCGCCGTCTAATGCATTTAACGCGCTTCCACCCATCTGTGGGTCCACGCGTTCCACACATTTCTTCATTTATTCAACATCTTTCCTTTAAATACTTACCATGTGGGACTTGCTTCACGGTACCAGCGCATTCCTGGTGAATCAAAGTAAACCAGAGAAATATACTCGTGGTAAATATTATTCCTTGGATACGTGCTCATTTAGTGTTTATTTTCATTTAGTTTTTTAGAGATAGGGTTTTACTCTGTCATCCAGGTTAATGTTCCAGGGTGTGATCATAGCTCACTGTGGCCTCAAGCCTCTCGGCCCCAGGGATCTTCCTCCCCCACCTTCCCCGGTAGCTGGGACCACGGCACACACCAGCATGGCCGGCTGATTGTTTTTAGTTTTTGGAGAGGCAGGGTCTTGCCATGTTACCAAGGCTGGTTTTGAACTCCCAGTGTCAAGCCTAGTCCTTTTAATATCACCATGACAAGAAACACCATTTAATTAAAAATTTTTACAGTGAGCACCATGACTTAAAATTGAAGAATTAAAAGTTGAAAAAGATCCTTGTTTA
>CAUYON010149568.1:0-16955 GCA_963573935.1 Arctocebus calabarensis
TTTTAGTTTGATCAGATCCCAGCAATGTATTTCTGACATTGCTTCAATTGCCCATGAGGTCCTCCTCATAAAGAATTCTCCCAGGCCAATTTTTTCAAGTGTTTCCTCTGCACTCTCTACAAGAATTTTTATAGCTTCATGTCTTAAGTTTAAGTCCTTTAACCAGTGAGAGTCAATTTTTGTTATAGTAGAAAAGTGTGGGTCCATATGTGAGCACTTTCAAGGAAAGGATCACACCTTACGATTCTCTAGAGCATGAATAATTTGTCTTAAATACCAGCTGAATGAATTCCAATCATGAGCCATCCTGAAGAACCTATGACCTTTCAGACTTTGAGTCTCTTTTGGATTTTGCCACTTACCACGTTCACTCTCCTTGTTCAGGCTGACATTGACAGGCCCTAATGCTGACTCTGTGACCTGGTAGATAAAACATTAGGCTGAAGACTAATACTCTGAGTTCTCTTGTTTCAAGGGATGAAATAGCTGTTTTTTCATTAAAAAGCCAGTGGTTAATTAAAATGCCAGTCTGTCTTGGGGAGAACTCACTGTCTTTTCAGATCTTTCTAGGACCCTCCTGAGCTCCAGGCTCTCCTAAACAGAAGGCAGCTGCTCACCTCACACTTCTACAGTGGAATGTACAATTTCTGCCTCTAATTTGGTTTTATCCATCTCTTTGTCCCTTCCTTCAGAGTCTTGCTTTCTGTGATAAACTAATGTGCTAGATCTATCTGTGCCAACGTGCTGGAGTCTGGATATTCAACTTGAACTTTCATAGGAACTTGGTGGATACAGAAGACTGTCTCCAAGGAGAAGAAACATAACTTTTGGGTTTTCTCATAGGGGTCCTCATTGGATATACCTATATACCCTTCATCTTCAAGAGAGAAACAGCCAGATGATGAGCAATTCCTTGAAACCAAATAAAAATTGAGGGCAGGGAAATGAGTTCTTTTCCTCCCACTACTGTCTGAGAGCTTATTTAAAAAAAGAAATAGTAGGCTACTAATTGTGAATGAAATAAAAGGCATCAAAAGAATCTTTCTAATTTGCTTAAATAAGGATTGTTACCATCAGAAAAATGAGGCAGCCTAAAAAAGATGTAATTGCACTCTTCCAGTGTTATGCCTTCCTCCTTGATGGTGGAGTGTCTGTAAATTATTTGGAATTCTTCGTGGTAGATTTATCTCCTTTCCTTCATATACATATTCAATCATTTATGTCAGTATAGCCTCATGGACATTTATTTTCTACTCTGTGGTATAATCAAACCCTCTGTTATTTTGTTGCTCTAGCTGCCCTGGCATTGGCCATTGAAAGCTCTTCCTGTTAGCTAATTCATGTGGATCTTTTTTTGTTTTGCTCTCTGCAATCTCTTACTCCTAGCGCTGTAAGCTGTTCCAGGCTTTTCTTATATATTTCTTGCCTCTGTCCTAAAATCAGTTATTTCTCTAAGAATCCCTGGTTTCTTCTACTGGAAGGAGGTAGCAAAAAACCTAAAGTTGGATGTTAGGTTTGCTCCTCATTACTAGGGTATTTTTGCTGCTAAATCTCAGCTGACAGAGCAAGGAAATCTATATGTGCCCACTAACTTGTGTATATACCCACCTCAGTAAATATTATTTACATGTAACCATATGCAACTATATTAAGCTAAATATGAGACCATACTGATCTCTTTGACCCTGATGGATGATCATCTAGATCACATTAGCCACCTGCCTTTGCTCTTCTGTCACCTCTTACTCCAACATTGAGAAACCTGGTTCCCACCATCCATATCCATTTATTTATTGTGCAATTCCATTATGGCTGTGTGACAACATCAGAATTATTATCCTTTGCCCCTGTACCCCAGTGAACAATAAAAAATAGAGTGCAATGTTTAGGGGATGTTACTCTTGCCATTATCTTACATACTGCACCCATTTCTCAAGTTTCTTAGGTCAGCACCGTCCCCCGACCCCTTCAGTGAGATTGTTTCATACATTTGCAATTCACTGGGATTCTTTTGTCCTGGTCTGCATTACTTCTTGGGATCCCTAGAACTTCTAAATGACTTTTTAAAGTTTCATATATTTAAGGTTCACTCTGTGCTATGTGTGGGGTCTGTCTATGGATTTTGATAGATGTGAAATGTCATGTATCTTTGTAGTATCATGCAGGAAAGTTTCACTGCACTAAACACGCTCATGTGCATCACCTCATCAGCCTTCCTCCTCTTCTCCTGGACCCCTTACTGCCAGCAATCCTTTTACTATTTACTGTTCAGAATGTCATAGAATTAGAATCATACAGTATAACTAGCTAAACTTTTTAAAATTAGTAAATGCTGGCCCCAAAGCTCATAATTTTCAAAATATATCTCCAACAGTAACTTTCTGGAATGCATCTTGCCCATATCAACAGTCAATGTGAAGAAATTAAAAAATTTAAAGCACACTTTGTTGTAGGGTGTTTTTTGTTGTTGTTTTTGATTTTGTTGCTGTTGTTTAGAACACAGTCTTTCTCTCTTGCCCTGGGCAGAATGCAGTGGTATCATCATAGCTCACCACAACCTCTCCTGCATCAGCCTTGGAGTAGCGGGACTACACTTGCATGCCATGACACCTGGCTAATTCTTCTATTTTTGGAAGAGACAGGGTCTTGGTCTTCCTTAGGCTGATGTCAAATGTTGGCACTCAAGCAGTTGTTCTGCCTCAACCTCCCAGAGCGCTAGGATTACAGGTGTGATTAAACCATGCCCATATGTAAGTTTTTGAGTCAAGAGAAACACCTAGAAGTATACTGCGATTGACTTTTCAAAATTAGCAAAATGTTAAGTTTAAATATGAATTTTTCTCTTCTCTAGTCTAGCTTTTCTGACTCTTATCCCCTGTCTCCCATTTCAAATGTTAACTCTAATAAAGGAACTTTAAAAATGTAGGTTATAAAATTGATCCAAGTCAGGATTTCCAACTTATTTGGCCTTATCTGGCCTTCAAACACAATAGAAGGTATAGTTTCTTGGCAGAGCACAAAGGAGGTATAATAGTGCACATAGAATACAGTGCACAGCAAATATGTCACTGGTCCCTGGAGATGCCCACATTGCCAAATTCAATAGACACTCCTCTGTCTTCATCCTTCCTAATTTCTCAGCAGTTCTTGGGCAGATGAACACTCTCCACTTCTAGAAACCTTGATCTTTATTAGCTTCAAGTCCTTAGTTCTCCCTTCTTTCTTCTACTTTCCTGCCAGTCTGAAGGTCTATAGGTACTTAAGGTTTAGTCTTAGGCACCTTTATCTTTCACTGGTGTCCTAAGTGATGCCCTCCATTTCCAATTTTAAATAAGCTTTCTGCACTTATTGTAAGACTTCAGCTTGATTTCTCCCTTGATTTTTGTTCCCTGCCTTTCTCAGGGTTTTAAATACTGAATTATTCTGAAAAGCAAGGAAGCCTTTTTTTTGCAAAGTGAAAGTGCAAGTTTTAAGCTCTGTTTATTTTTCTGCAATGGCCTTTTAAGTGAATTCTTATGCCTCAATTAACTTGGATATTTCCTACAGGAAATATCTCTGCAATCCTAAGTTTTTATCAGGAAGTTATACTCACTTATCATTGTTTTTCAACCTCCTTTTTGGGCTATGAATTAGCTGTAAACATGCTGAAAGGAATCATCTGCTGATAGGCTTCTGACCAAAAAATACTTGTTTGGGCCACTCCAGAAACTCTGTCAATAGAGTCTTTAAAACATTGGCTATGTTGTGTTCTGGACAGGTGGCCTTTTCACTGTTCCCTAATACATACCATTTAGGTAGCCTTCTGCTAGCAGAGTGTTTTTAACCTTGGTTACACATCATACTTACATGGAGTGCTTTCTAAAAGTACTGATTTTTGGCTTTCTTATCGATTTATGTTCAGTTGAGGGTTGCCCAGGCAGAGGTGCTTTTTCAGAGATCTTTACGTGATACCCACGGTGAGGCTGTGTTTGAGAATCACTGGCGTCTGTAGTAGAACAAACAATCCTACCCTCAAATGAACTTGGAATTTAATTCTGCTTTACTACCTCCAGGTGAGTGATCTCCGGCATGGGGCTGAGACAGCCTAAGTCCAATTTCTCATCTGTGAAATGAGATGAATAATATCATCATTACAAAAGCTTAGCTTAAAGAGTAAAGAACTTAACCTAATGTGTTTAGCACTTCAAAGGACCCAATAGGGGCTCACCTGCAAGTCTAATCTTTTTTTTTTAATGACTGTTTCTCTCATTTTTCTACCACCTAACTTTCTTTTAACCATTAGTATCATTTTCTTTTGTTCTCCTGAAATGTAAATGTATTTGCACACTAGCACTTTATATCTTGTTATTATTGAGAATAGTTGTGAGAGAGGAGTGGTTCTAAACTCAAGAAACAGGACCTACTGTCAGCTCTGACTCCCTTACTTCACTCTTAATATATTTATACTGGACACCTGATAACTAGCCCCAGCTTCCATCCACTGACAATTGCTTCCTTCTCTCTTTGGAACCATAGTTGACATCTATACCCTCTTTTAAAAAAATTATGTCTTGAAAATCTCAGGATTTAATCTCAGTATGCTGCCTTACACATGGATACACGATGGTGGTGTCACTGGTGATGATCATGACATTAGTGACTTCCCAAGATGCTTGACTGCAATTGTCTTATGCAAAAGGACTCACGCACATATTCTAAGTTGGCCAAAGTGAGTTAAATATCTTTCTCCCTAGGCTAATATAAGCTTTGTGTATGTTTTCAGATTCCTCTTTTAGATTAAATCAAGAGCTAATACTCAGCCTTAACTTTATTTTCTCAGTTATTTGTGATAGCTTATGAGATGATACTTGTCCAATGAGATTTTTCTGAGTTCATGAAAAAAAGCCACCATTAAGCTATTGACATTAAAAAAAAATTATTTTGAGAATGTTAGTTTAGCTTCTGTTTTCAATCCATTTTTCCTGAAATGAAGAATAATTTTTTATTACTTTGAAATTTTTAATTAAAAAATTTCTAGGATATAATCAATGTGGATATAATATCATCTCATTACAGGAAAATTGAAATATTTGATGTAAAGTTCAAATTAATGGGTGAGAGGAGTATAAGTCGATAGCTTATTCACCTACTGGTGATTTATTTTGCTGCTATAGATGATGTACTGTTCTGAAGTATTTCAATCCATAAAAAGGCCATCTCAAATCCATTTGTGAAGTGTTCAATTCTAAGAAACATAATAATTCAACAGTAATATATACCCCAAACCAAATACTATTAAAACAATCAATACCCCATCTTCAGCATAGAGAACATGGCATGCTTCATTTTACTCAGCAAAACACAGTTCTCTTTCATGAAAAGCTTTAGGCCAAACACTTCAGTGTCTTGGTAGACTTTATAACAACCAAGTAATAACAAGGAAAGAGTTTTTCCTTGAAGATAACCAAGTATCCAAATACGACTGGATTGGGCCTTTTCCTGTTGTGTCTTAGAAATTACTGATGATAAGAAAATAGTTTGGGCATCCATGTCATCTCCCAGTTTATATTTCCATGGAATTCAAAAGAGAAGAAACAAGGGAGGAGGTCTTGGAGAAGATGGGCAACTTTCACAATATCCATAAAGGCAGAGGGAAGCCAGACGTGGTGAAATACCACATACTATCCTGTGCTCAATAAGGAGGTCTTGTTAAGCTTAGAAGCCATTTATTCCTTGGGGAAAGCATGGAGATGAATTGGGAAAATCCTAACAAATCAGTCCTGAACATAAAATGTTACTAACTTCAAATGTACAAATAATGCCCAACTCTTGGGACAAAGTTTCAGCTTCCTTTTTCTTGATAGGAACCCATTTGGTGCTGCTAATAATAATAATAAGGATAAGATTTAAAATAGTCCATAGATTTTGGGGGAAGCAGAAATGGTTTAGTTTGCATTTTAGGGCATTTGCATAAGCTAAGTCAATCTTGCTAAGAAAATAATTTAAGGCGGGTAGCTAGGGATGGCTGGTAAACGAAGTAGCTGCCATACACATGTATTTTCTGATGACTTCATAAGACCATGTCTGTTGGCCTCCTCAACCAAAGTGTGAGGTCCTTGCTTGCACCCAGTGTGCCTCCAAGAGGTGCTTTTTACCACAGTCATATACAAAGTTCTGAATTGTTTGGGTCCACTCAGATGAGAGTAGCACTTTCAAATTCACTCCTATGCTTCATTCAGTTTTTTTGTTTGTTTTTAAGAGACAGAGTCTCACTTTTTCACCCTCAGTAGAGTGGTAGAGTGCCGTGGCGTCACACAGCTCACAGCAATCTCCAACTCCTGGGCTTAGACGATTCTCTTGCTTCAGCCTCCTGAGTAGCTGGGACTACAGGTGCCCGCCACAACGCCCGGCTGTTTTTGTTGTTGTTGCTGTTACTGTTTGGCTGGGGCTGGGGTTGAACTCGCCACCCTTGGTATATGGGGCCGGCACCCTACCCATTGAACCACAGGTGCCGCCCACTTCATTCTATTTTTTATCACAAGTATAATTCACTTTAAGAAAACTCAATATTATATGGGTTTACATGAATGTTTAATAGTTTGGAGGCGTGGCACCTATAGCTCAGTGGTTAGGGCACTGGTCACATACACCAAGGCAGGTGGGTTCGAACCTGGCCCAGGTCTGAGAAATAACAATGACAACTACAACAACAAAAAAATAGCTGGGCATTGTGGTGGGTGCCTGTAGTCTCAGCTACTTGGGAGGTTGAGGCAAGAGAATTGCTTAAGTCCAAGAGTTTGAGGTTGCTGTGAGCTGTGATGCCACAGCACTCTACTGAGGGTGACATAGACCCTGTCTCAAAAAAAAAAAAAATTTGGAGGAAGTTCTACCCTAGGTTCTGAGAGGGATAATTCATCTGGCTAAGGGAAGGCTAGGATTGCATGTCCTGGCAAATATACATCAGATGAGTCTGAAGGGAGCCTGCCAGGCCACGAGACAGGAAGGACAGAGACTTCACATGTACCTTTGGCCTAAAACAAGCCTCAGATGTGGAGCAGTTGACTCATCCAGATTCAGAGGTCAGGCAATCAACTCAGGTCTGGCGGAAGGCAGCCAGCAGGGATCATAAACCTCATCTTCAGAAGACAAAGATATAAGAAAGAAGACCCAGACTCTGGGGGAACTAGAATGTTAAAACTAGGCAATAACTAAGACTAAATCCCAGGGAAACAGAACACTGGCACCCAGCAGGATGGGCCCTGTGGTGTGATGAGTCGTTAGTGAGAGCGGCTCAGCATTGACTCAGAGCTGGTAACCAGGACACCTTAGAGCACTGAGCCTCAGGCCAGGATAGTGCCTGCGTCAAGGCAGTTTGGTTGTTCAGCAGCAGCTGTTTGAATGTCACACAGGTAGAGAGCCAGACATATGGTTATGAGGCGATCTGTCTACACTAACACAGAAATTCAAATATGTGGCATTTGGCTTTTTCAAAAAGCCATACTTTTTCTGGAGTGAAAGAGCTACAATCCGAGGTGTATAGGATGTGTAACATTATCCAGGTGGATAGGCAGGGGTGAGGGGCAGCATCATATGGAGAAGAGGGCATTCAGCCTAGAGAACTGCAAGGCCAGTGTAGATGTGAACCATGGTAAGCAGTGATGCAGGGGCTGGAACTGGAGGGCCTTGTGCATCAGGATAAGGAACTTCAGCCTCATCTGTGGTAACTAAGAACCCCAGAAGAATTTCAAGCAGGAGAGTGGCAAAATCAGATTTGCCATTTAGATAGGTTTCTCCGGTGGCAGTGAAGGATGGGTTTAAGGAAGGCTAAACACTGGAGCAAGCTTGTCAGGAGCCTACTGTAATGAGTGATGATGGAGGTCTGGTCTCCAGCACTGATACTTTATTTATAGAGAAAGGAGATAATGAAGCACCAGTGGGAGATAATGAGTTTAAGTTATTCAATTCACCTTTAAAGTCGGCTGTCAGGAACGATATACAAATATCACAATGCATAACGGCACTTCATTCTATGTAAGTTGTGCCTCAATCCATGTTACTGGGGAGCTGTATTGCAGGGGGCAGAAGTGAGAGAAAGAGGAAGTGAAGCAGAGGAGGAGAGGGACCAATACAAGGAAGAGTTATCAAGGTGGAACCACTATGGGTTATTTGGTCCTGAGGAATCTTCATGAAATCCATTTTAGGAGAAATGTTTAACCATTATTCCCATTCCCCATTGGTCAAAGGTTTGCCCCACAAAAAATAACTTTTCTGCATTTCTGAGTGTGTACATAGACACAAATGCATTCCCATGGTGTTTCTTGCTTTGTCATCAGCAGAGAAGCCTCACTGTGGAAGGCAAGAGGCACGCGTTCCTCAGAGAGAGCACAGGAGGTGATGGTGCTTTTTACCCCTTGCTCCCGAGACTCATGTACTATGTCTATTGAGGGGTCAGCATTATTCTTTTAGCTGTTACCTCAATGTTTATACCACATCGTGAGGACAGCACCCCAACCTTGCACCATGTTTTCCCTGAACTTTTGATACCGAGTCTTTGGCATACCTCCACTGTCCTATTGGGCCAGCTGTTTCTAAGTAATGGGATACTTGGTAAGGCCAATGGTAATGTGCCCATTGTCAGATATTTTCCTTGATTTAAGGCAACATTGTGTGAAATACCATGTGATCGCTCAGGCATTCTGTAAGTTCTCAGATGGTAGCACTGGGAGAAGCACTTTAAACAGGAAAGGCATCTTATTGTGAGAGTAGATGTAAATTCCGGAAAGGACCAGTTGTGGTGTTTATTGGGTGAAGAAGTCCAATGGAATCAACTTGCTCCAAGTTGGCTAGCTGTTTTCCTGAGGCATTGTTCCAGATTGGATTGTTCCTTATTGAATACTCAACATTGATTTTTGCTGCTGGTAGATTAGGCACTCAGTAGAGAGAATAGCTACATTAGACTTTATGAAAGTTGGTCCCATGAATATATATGCATAATTTTCATCCTTGCAACTATGGATACAGGTTCATGGGTCTTTTGAAGTTCGTACTGGACTGGCCAAGAGAGAAGCTTATTGACATTCACCACACAAGTCTTCCTATATATCTAGTTTTTATTACTTCCTCTGAGATGGGCCACTCTCTGGTGGGTATTATCCTAAAAAAAATTCTGCATGCCCCTGTGGGCCATCTCCCATGGGTCATCCACATATTTCTTCACTAGAAATTTTTTGTCTTTGATCTTTCAGTCTAGTTACTTTTAGACCTCTGACAACAATCTAAGTCAGTGGTTCTCAACCTTCCTAATGCTGTGACCCTTTAATACAGTTCCTCATGTTGTGGTGACCCCCAACCATAAAATTATTTTCATTGCTACTTCATAAGTGTAATTTAGCTACTGTTATGAAACATAATATAAATATCTGATACGCAGAATGTATTTAGGCGACCTCTGTGAATGGGTCGTTTGATGCCCAAAGGGGTCGTGACCCACAGGTTGAGAACCGCTGATCTAAGCCATTCAACACTGCTCAGGAATTGACACACATTAGAGCCTCCATAGTTGATCACTTCCTAACATTGACCACCTCCTTAAGGTGACCTAATTTTCATAGACTGGACATGCACCACATGTATATATCAGTATAGTAGGCCTAGTTCCTTATGTTGACCACCTCTGTATATTGACTAGTTTGTTAAAATCTTTTGGGTGGTCAACTTATAGAGGTTCTACTGTATATCTGTATCTTAGACCATTTCTTTCTCTATACAGGGTAAATAACAAATATTAAAGAAATACTTGCAGACATGCCTACTGGGAAGATTTCTTTTCACTAATACCCTTTGGGAACACTCCTCAGTGTGACTGTAATACAGTCAAAGTCCATTTTTGAGCACCAACATTGCACTGACTCATGTGTACCAGAACTGTGCCTTTCTCCATCAGTTGGTTGGAAAGAATTGTCCCTCCCCTCCCCACGAAACCTTATAGATGAGCTGAGAGGTTGGTGACAGTACAACCATGGTATATGACATAGTCATCTGGGCTGTCTCTTCATGTAATTTACTAGTGCCTTCTGGACCTGATCCTGAATGTATTATTTCTGTCATTCAATAAACTCCTGCTATGCCCTCCTGAACTTATGACCTGTTAGCTATGTCTACCTTAGTCTTGACAATTAAAGGGCAACTCCTAATTGCTCCTATTTTGGAATTGTGTCATTCTTCTTAGCACTGGAGATCAGAGCTGCATGGTGCCATCTTTATGGTCAATACTGTATTTCTGAGGTCATTCCCTCACTGAATTTCTTGAAATGTTTCTTGAAGATTCCCCCACAGCCTCTCCATGCCTCTCTTGTGCATTCTTGGTGCTTTAGTGACGGAAATATGCCTTGAGCCCTCCCAAGGATGGTAGACATAGATTGGGGTCTCTGGTCTTACTAACTAATCCACTTTAACATTCAAACCTCTCGGAGTCTTCTGACCCCTATCTTAGTACTTTCTTTGTACTTTGCCAAGGAGGTTCTGGCATGCCCACCTCATTTACTAGGACCCGTCATGTTTCAGCTTCAAGAAAGCACCCTGGAAGTGTATTAAGACTTTTTCCTTTTCACCAAATTCTCTCTTACCTGCCTTCATGTTTCTTCCTTTGGACCAACACCCTAAA
The DNA here is from genome assembly GCA_963573935.1 of Arctocebus calabarensis. NCBI lineage: Eukaryota > Metazoa > Chordata > Mammalia > Primates > Lorisidae > Arctocebus > Arctocebus calabarensis. The sequence goes on from CAUYON010149568.1 coordinate 10,643, forward strand.
AAGCTGCTCCTACATGTGTTCTCCCACTTTTCATGGTACAGATTAGCCTGGTATTACAATTCCTTTAAGTACGAGCTATTTCCTCTCAGAGTATGGCACTGTGCATTCTTATGTCAGCCGAGCTCATATGTGACCCTGTTATTGGCCTGGGGCCAAGGAGGGATGGTGGAGATGGATCTTAAGGTGGACATGTGTCAGTTTCCAAGTCACCTGCATCAAGGGAGGCCTTTCGGGGTACCCAGGTTGCTCTTCTCTGCATTTGCCTTAATAGAGGTTTTAGGGGAACCGGAAAGTTCAAAACTATCAGGTTCACCAACTAAAAACATCTATTCCAGGTTCCCACATCCTCCTTTTGGGCCCCCTATGGCCTGGGTGACTCTCAAGTCTATACATTTTCCTCTGCAATCCTGCCACCTGTGCTATTTGATTCCATGTTTGGTATTCCATGTAATTGTTCATGGGTTGAGCTTCTTTTGGGATTGAAAACCTCTATGTTGGCCCATTAAGTTAACAGTTGATCATTGTAAGCCTATCATTTTCTTTCTTTAAGAAAAATCAATACAAGGAAATAGTAAGTTGGCTACCACAGTGGTGGAGAGTTAATAAAAGCCAGTCTATTCTACTAATCCTTGTTAATGTACTTGCCTCTCCACTATTCAAATGATAAGGCTATGGCAAAAGCTACTCACATTCAATCTATATTTTGTACAAATGTGTCATAAGATAAAAAATGGGTAGCTGTGATGCTACCCCATTCACTATAAGTAATAAATTGTTATGGTGTCTGATCCATAAGTTATCCAGTTTTAAATTCTGCTGCTTAATGGATGATTTCTAGGACCCTTCCTGATACCTACAGTTGTACATTTGTTCCCCAGAAAGCAGAACATCTGGCAAAGCTCATACACAAGTACTTTACTGGGCATTGTTTTTTTACAGAAAGCAGAATTGAGTAGAAGGGAGAACTGGTGAAAGAGAATCTTATCAAGTCAGCCCCCACTTCAGGGGAATATCATAGAAACCCTGTGAAATATATTGTGGGACCATCTCTCTTGGGAAGAAAGGGAGAAACACTTATCCATAGGCTCTTGCCATTCATGTGTCAAGGGCACAAATCCCTGTACTTTTGGGTTGTATATGACTTAGTATGGAACAAGTTTCTGTGACGTGCTGCTCTACAACATCAACAGCGAAGCTCCAGGGTGGAAGGTCACCTGTGAATGGTGCAGGACTCACACAAAGCACTATCAGGTTGCACCTGCTGGATGTGAGTCAGAGTCTATGCAAGACTGTTCTTCACAGCAGTGGCTGGACTGAGAGACAGGTGAGACGGGTGAAGCCAGGGAGATCTGAAATTATCTGATACAGTCCCCACACCAATAGTCTATGTGTAGCCACTTAGTGTTTTTCAAAGTAATTGTAAACCCATTCTTATAGGATACTTTGAGCTTGTATTGTAAAAATGCAATACTGGTTTACTCTAAGTCATAAATATGTGAAGCTCTTCTTTGGGATTATGAATCTGTAGGAGTCGTCCAGTATTTTATGTGCCATGTTTACCAACTAATATTTTTCCAGAAATAATTCTTTCAATGAATTTTTGAAGTCTCCAAACATTTAAATTAAGGCAGTGGAAGGAAGGTACAGGCACAGTCACACTGATAAAATCTTCTTTCTTAAAAATGCTTCTAGTCTTTTCAAAATTGGTGTTAATATATTATTTTATTAATCTTGAAATATACATTAAAAACAAAGATAAATAAATTAATAATATCACTTATAATCCAAATATCCTTAGATAATCAGACTAATAATATCATTGTGCACAGTGTACCACTTCTTCTTCTGTTAATTTTTAAAACAGGTGAGCCTACATTGAGCTTTCAATTTCTTTTTTTAAATCCTTAAAGGAAATGCACTTCAAAGAAAAAATAATTATAGTGTAGAAAGGGTGAATTTGAATCTTCCCTTCTTTCAATAGGTAGGCAAGACTATTTAAATGTCTGCAGCAAATCCTGAACCATGTACAGAGAACAGTGAAGGCATGGGTAGAAAGCAGGAAAAGTGAGTGTTTAAAAGCACAAACTACCTTTGAGGGGGTTCTCCAAAGTAACAGAACCAATAGAGGAGATTATGTATATGTAATATATATAATGTAATGTAATATAATTATATAATTAGTATATATAATCTGTTTTGTGTACATATATAATACATACATATGATTGACTATGAAGAATTGGTTCATAAAGTATGGAGGTGGAGAAGTCCCATGATATCTGCCATTTATAAGCTGGAGACGTATAAGCAGGAGAGCTAGTGGTGTCATTCCAGTCTAAACACTGAGAACATGGACAATTGATGATATATTATCCCTTCCAAGTATATCCCTCCTTTTTGGTCTATTCAGGCCTTCAAGGGACTGGAGAAGTCCCATTCACAGTGGGGAAGGCAATTTGCTTTACCTAGTCTACAGACTCAAATGCTAATCTCACCCAGATACATGTTCATGGACACACCCAGAATAATGCTTTAATTATCTGGGCACTCTCTGGCAGTCAAGTTGACACATGAAATTAACCACCTTAAAACTCAGTAAAAAAAAGACTAAAGGCTGACTGGTATCTATATAGAGAATTTCACAGAGGAGGTGAAGGGGGTGGGGTCATGCATATCAGATTTTTATTGGTAATTATATGGTAAAGGTGAACAAAATGCCTAATACATCTCAACGATGCCGGGAAAGAAAATGTTTCTTGGGGTAAATGTTTTCTGTGCAGTTTGGAGAAAGAATGTAAGTAACTCCCTGAAGGAGTGCCCTAAGTATGTTTTGCATGTTGGAGGGTCTTGGTGCAATTTGGAGATAAGAGAAGAATGGATGATCAAAAGGATTATTAGTGTGCAGGTGCAGAAAATAAAATTTGGCTGGATTTATCGAAAGACAAACACTTAAGAGATGAGGAATTTGAAGGTAGGAGGAAAACATGGTGTAATTTAGAGAGGCTCGAAGTACTGTCACTCTTCTAAAAAAATCTCTGTGAAGATGGATATAATGATAAGAATTAATGTTGGATAGAAAGGCTTGTTGGAAGACGTTACTCTATTGCCAAAGTTTATAATATTACACAACATCAATTTTGCATCCATGCCCTGGCCAGATGCTAGGGAAATACCCAGGAAAGAAATCTATAGAACCAGCAAATAAATGATTCCTGAAGAAGCAAATGGTAAAGATATTTTACATTCACACACATTAGAAGTAGCCCTTGTGATTGGCAGAGTACTTTAAACAATAATGTGAAACTGCTTGCATCTGCTAATTGTTTGCTTCTTCAGTTGTTTTTCTTTTTTTTTTTTTGGCCAGGGCTAGGTTTGAACCCACCACCTCTGGTGTAAGGGGCTGGCGCCCTACTCACTGAGCCACAGGTTCTTCAGTTGTCTTTTTTGACCTGTGCAGTGCCAGGGAATAAAGAAAAGCCAGCAAGTAATACTTGCACGATTGTTGATCCAGCTACAGAGCTCAAATTCAAGTCCTTACCTTTTCTCTAATTTACTGGCTGACCTTGGTCAAATTACTTCATGTCTTTTCCACAGAACTAAAACAAGAGATTTGAAGTCTTTGATTTTTCTGTTTCCTTTTAATATTAAAATTCTATCATTGTATGATTCAAGTTCCTGTCAATGCTAAGTGTATGGTGATGACAATTTCAGGTTTTTAAAACTCCCATCGTGTGTGTGTGTGTGATTTTATCTCCAGTTAGAACTATGTACGAGCCATGCCGAGAGTGGATTCCAGGAGATGATTTTCCAGGGGTAGTGAGTGGGCTTTGCTTTCAGCCTTCCAATTTCCCTTAAGGCCCTCCTATGGGAGGCCTTGTCAGGATTAACTATTTTATGACTGACTTCTTAGTGGGGGGAGTGAACTTATAACCTAGGCCTTAGACAGGATTTTATTAGGAAGTATGATTTGTGCACTTATCATCTGCTGAGTTCTCTCTGAATTCAAAAAATGCTTAAAAGGAATGTAGATGACAATCAATAATCCTAAGATGCTAATGGATATGTGATTCAACCCTGGCTCAAGTTTTTTGCTCTTTTATTGAAAAAGCAATGACCCAAGTCATTTTTATAGGCACTAATGTTCTTTGTGTACCAGAAGAAAAGTGAATTAATGCTTCCCATTCCTAAAAACATTAACTGTTTACATTTTAAATTGAATTTGGGTTTGAAAAGCAAATAGAAAATATTGGATTAAAATATTAAGTTGAAAAAAACACCCTATTTTTTCCACTCTCAGAAGTTGTTCCCAAACATAATTTGGTACGACTCATTATCTGCTGGCTGCGGTACACCAAAGCTATTGCTCCTTTGATCTACAAAGTTAGTTTAATTAGTTTTGTTCTCTAGATTCTCACCTGAGTAGTTACAAAGACAATGCCTCACAACTGATATATTCCAGAAGTTTAGGGATATATTTTATTTGGAGAACAATAATGTCAAATGCAACATGTTAGAACTTAATAAAACTGGTTAACAGAATAAAAATTAGTTTTCCCAAAATAGCATCAATGGGCAGGTTGTGCCAGTAATATAAGGGGAAGTAACCAAATCTGAGAAGTGAAGACTCTTGCCATAAATCTCAGCATCTGACTTTGTTACAGGTTTCATTTCCTCATAAGTTATTAAAAAATTGTGTCAAGAGTGAGGGCTGTTGCTTATATATTTGGACTTTAAAGAATAGATATTTATAATTTCTGCTCCTGGCACAGACAGTTGTACACTTTTGCTTATTTATTCATCTATTTATTCATGATTTACTCATTGCGTGCATACGTGTTGTGGTCGAACTGTGAACCATCTTTGCTTGTGGATTGAATATGGGGAGTCTGAGAAAGGGAAAACCAGCACCACCCTCAGGTGTTTGGCAGGGTAAATGCGGTAGTAGTGGGGTGGTTGACCACTTACTGAGATTCTAAGGAAGGAGACATTTTAGGGGCACAAAGGAGGAACCAAGAGCTGGGTTTGGGGGATCCTAAGAGGTGTCCTATTGGTCCGCAGTCACCAACCCTCCCCCGAGAACTGGTCCAGGTCTGTGAGGTCTGTTATTGGACTGCACAGGAGAAGAACTTTGGGGGCGCAAACAATACTTCAACCGTACATCGGGGTGATGCGAGTACAGTTACAACTGGTCCCATCACTCACATCACCCCTGGAGCTCCGCCCCCTGTCGGTCATTGGCGGCGTTAGATTCTCATGGGAGCACGAACCCTCCTGGAAACTGCACGTGTGAGGGATCCAGGTTGTGCGCGTGAGAATCTGATGCCTGATGATGGGAGGTGCAGCTGAGCTGGCCATGACACTGGGACTGTCTAGTTGCAGGAAAACAAGCTCAGGGCTCCCATTGATTCTGCATTAGGGTGAGTCGTAGAATTATTTCATTATATATTACAATGGGATAATGATATTAATCAAGTGGTCCGCAATGTAATGCTTTTGAATCAACCCCAAGCCATCCCCCATCCTCATGCCTTGTCTGTGGAAAAACTGTCTTCCATGAAACTGGTCCCTGGTGCCAAGAATGTTGAGGACCATTGCTGTAAGTGACTGTAAGTGCACATCTGAAGTTTGAGTGGTTGCAGATGCTGATTCAGGACTCAGCATCATACAAACCGAATATTGAGCTACAGGACTAGATTAGAGCCCTGGGAGTAGGTGTAGTTAGACAAGAAGGTCTAGACTTGAGAGCTGCCTATCAAGAAAAGAAGGAGCATTCGGCAAAGAGGATGGAAAGGAACAGCTGTGCAGTAGGAGGAGAAATAATAAAGGGGTGTCCTGGAAGCCAAGAGAAGAAAGTGTTTCAGGCATGTGATTAACTGTGTTCAGTGCTACTGAGAGTTGGAGGAACATGGGGACCACACATTGATGACCGGGTTTGGCAAAGTGAGTGTGCTTAGTGGAATGCCAAGTTCACAGCCTCACTAGAGGAGCTGAGGAGTTTTGCTACAAATAAGAATAGGGGAGAGACCCTTCGAATATGTACCACACATGTGATCTCACCTTTTGTCCCATCTCCCCCCACCCTCTCCCTCCCCTTCCCTCCCTCTTCCCTTTCCCCATCTTCCTGTGCAATAAATGGGTTGTAGCCTTCACTTGAATGATAAAGAATTTGTATCATATTAGGGGTGTATACATTGGATACTTTTTCTTCCATTCTAGAGATACTTTGCTAAGGAGAACATGTTCCAGCTCCATCCATGTAAATATGAAAGAGGAAAAGTCACCATCTTTCTTTAAGGCTGCATAATATTCCATG
>CAUYON010149569.1:0-18398 GCA_963573935.1 Arctocebus calabarensis
TACCTTTTATTTGTATCCTTGGGGTCGCAGGTCACTCCAGCAGGGTTGATGTGCGTTCCTTGACCTTGTCTCTTGGCTCAGCTCCAAACCGTTGGCTTTCTCGCTAAATTTCTGTCCTTTAACTCTCCTTCTGGACAGGAGCGTCTGCAGAATGCTGGGTACAGATCGCCATCTTGGCTCCTCCCCCCAGATTACTATATACTCTTATTCCCCAATTCATTTATACTTAAGGGAAATACCTATCAACAAATTAAAGAAGAAAGATGGTTGGTTGTTATTTACTAAAATAGCTTATAATTTAAAAAAAATTTAAAAAGCCAAGCAAAATAGATTATGTCAAATAAAAGAGAGCAAAAAACTAAAAAATACTAAAATAGTGAGGCACAAATTTTGTAAGAGGCATTAACCTCCACTATTAGAACAAATATAGTCATTATCCTGGTAGAAATTTCTGAAAAAGTGCATACATTAAAATATAATTAAATGGATATTTTTTAAATAGAACATCTTATTTTTGAGATATAAATTAAAAATAATGTAAGAATTAAATTGCTCACTGAACACTGAAGAATAGTTAATTATAGAATAAGATGACTAAGCCAAGAAATTAACTTCTATCTCAAAAAAGGGGAGAACAAGGGCAAAAACTGACATACAAAGAATATAGTTTATCATTTCCAATATTTATTAAAAAATTATAAGAAAATTAATCAAAGAAATAATGCCAAAAACATTTTCCCAAACTATAGACATATGAATTTTTAAATTCTAAGTGTTCTTGACTCACTGAGCAGTAGGAAGTTTGATAAACAGTAACTGTACATATCCTCAAACAATTTTAGAAAACTCAGGGAAAATAAAAATTCTCAAAATTGTCCATAAATAGAAAATGAAAAAAATTATGTTTACAAAGGAGCTAGTATACATTTGGTACTGGAATGATCACACTGAATCCTAGAAGAAATGAGCAGAGCTTGAAAACACAATTTTAACCCAACTTTCAATAAAAGGAGGTACAATCAATCAGTAGGAATATACAATGCTATTTTCAGACACATGAGGACTTAAAAATATACTATTTATAAAATATCAGTTGAAGAAATAAAATTCCATATCATCTCAGTTTCCAAGATACTGGGGATATTTGAGACATAAATGCCTACATGAAATATCAATCTTGAATGATCAAAGGCATTTGAAACTTACCTAGTGACATACTAAACTTAGATTTTTGTTATTCAAAATAATAATTCAAATCTTTCTCAATATTAGTAAATGCTTCAAACATTTAGTTGTTCAACCTCTAAAACCAATAACAATACTATAAAGTACTTCTATAAACTTGTTTTAATATTAATATAAAAATAATAGCCTAAAAGTAATGAGCCCTTTTCTATTTTATTGTTTGCAACTCTAGAACAGTATGGGCAACAAAATATTTATTAGCAATTCTGGATGAGGTTAGAATAAAAATACAGAGTAAATATTTAGAAATTTCTATAGCAATGTAGCAAAATAATTTGATGTATATTGAATTTAATAGTAAAAATAGGATTATATCTTTGTTTCTTTGTCATATAACTTCCGAGTGCTTATTTTTTTCTTAGAAAATAATGGTTAAGATGATGGTTGATTTTTTAAAATGATCCTGTAACACAGATATTTTGAAAAAGCATAGTTATAGATAAAACCTGCCATTATATATCAATACCATCTGCTGTTACAATGCTGATACAGGTACAGGGAAAAATGTAAGTTTCTCATAACTCTACCCTCTGCTTCCTATATCTCCTTCATTTTTCTTAAAATAGTGGTAAATTGAACATATATGTATGTGTGTGTATATATACAGAATGCTACAGATGGTTTCGTGTTATAGATTACTTCTTTGTTGAAAACTCAATTATGTGAGATTTTACTTTTAATGTAATTCTTTTAACAACTTTTTATGCAAACATATAGTGTATATGTAGTCACCTCAAACTATTTTTAATCCATTTGATTCATGTTCTCTTCTATCTCTATTATCTTTATAAAAGCATTCATTTATTCATGTTCATGATTACATTTGGAATAAAAACCAAATATTTATGTATCAAATATCCATTCTTACCATGTACAGTAAGAAAAGTTATGTAATGAAACTAGCTAAGAAACTACTGTTTTTAAATCTTAGCTTATTTACAGATTGATGTGACTGTGTGCCCATAACTGTGGCCATCTTATACAAGCAGAAATTATTTGATTTCTTTTTGGGGAAACTTCATTAAAAAGAGGCAGAGAAATAAGGAATGATTATTTTCAGATGTAGCAAGTAAAAATTAGAATTAGAGCTGATTTTCAACAGAAAAAAACGAAGTCCTAAAGGTATTAAAATGCTATCTTTATTGTTTAAAGAAAACAACTTGAATACATAATTTTATATCCATCATAATTCTCCTAAAAAAGTGAGAGTAGAGTCCACCATTAATATCATGAAGCAGTTTATAGACCAATGCTCCATCCAAAAACCAGACAAAGTTGGGTGCCGATGGCTCATGCCTGTCATTGCAGAACTTTGAGAGATTGAAAAAGGAGGATCCTGTGGATTCAGGAGTTTGAGACCAGCCTGGACAACACAGCAAAAAAAATCTTTAAAAAAATTAGCCTAGCATAGCAGTGCACATTGATAATTTTGACTATTTCATAGGCTGAAGTGGGAAGATAGCTCAAGCTTGGAAGTTCAAGGCCACAGTGAACACTACACTCCAGCCTGGATGATAGAGTGAGGCCCTATCTCAAAAACAAAACAAATGTTCATTTTATTAAACCATAATAAACCACAAAGATACACACATTAAACCCTATGGTAACCATTAAAAAATAGTGAATAGGCACAAGTGTGTTGTGATGTCTTATCTAGGCAGGGCATGGTGGCTCACACTGTAATCCTAAAATTCTGGAAGCCTGAGATGGGAAGACAGCTTGAGCTTGGAGGATCAAGACCAGCCTGAGCAAAGGTGAGACCCCCATCTCTACTAAAAATAGAAAAATTAGCCAGACATTGTGGCAGCCACTTGTAGTCCCAGTTACTAGGGAGGCTGAGACAAGAGGATTACTCACATCTAGGACTTTGAGGTTGCTGTGAGCTAGGCTGAGGCCATGGCACAATAACCTAGATGACAGAGCAAGACTCAGAATCATAGACAAAAAAACTGCAGATTCAATATAATACTCATTAAAATACCAACACCATACTTTCAAGATTTGGAAAAAATAATTCTTTCTTTTGTATGGAACCAGAAAAACTACCACTCTTTAGGCTGTACTACAAGACCATAGTGATCAAACAGCACGGTATTTGGCACAAAAATAGAGACATAGACATTTGGAACTGAATAGAAAACACGAGATGAAACTAACATCTTACAGCCACCTGATCTTTGATAAACCAAACAACGAAAAGAATTCCATAGTCAATAAATGGTACTGGGAGAACTGCATAACTACATGTAAAAGACTAAAACTGGACCCACACCTCTCTGCACTCACAAAAATTGATTCAAGATGGATAAAAGATTTAAATCTAAGGCATGAAACAATAAAAATCCTCAAAGACACTATGGGGGACAAAACTTGAATACGATGGCCTGGGTATAGACTTTATGAAGACGACTTCCACAGCAATTGCAACAACAAAAATAAACAAATGGGACTTAATTAAACTGAAAAGCCTCTATACAGCTAAGGCGACAACCACCAAAGCAAAAAGATAACCTTCAGAATGGGAAAAGACAATTACACATTATGAATCAGACAAAGCTTGGTAACTAGGATTTACAGAGCACTCAAATTAATAATAATAAAAAAAAAGCCAACAATCCCATATATCACTGGGCAAGAGAGATGAATAGCACCTTCTCTAAAGAAGACAGAGGAATGGCTAACAAACAAATGAAAATATGCTCATTGTCCCTAATTGTCAGAGAAATACAAATCAAAACCACCCTGAGATATAACCTAACCCCAGCGAGAATGGCCCACATCACAAAGACTCAAAGCTACAGATGCTGGCTACAAACTACTACAACCTTTTTGGAAGAAAGTACAGAGAGTCCTCAAAGAACTTGAAATAGAACTCCCATTTGGTCCCGCAATGCCATTACTGGGCATCTATCCAAAAGAAAAAAATCATTTTATCATAAGGATATTTGCACTAGACTGTTTATCACAGCTCAATTTACAATTACCAAATTGTGGAAACAGCTTAAAGGCCCACCAATTCAGGAATAGATTAGCAAGCTGTGGTGTATATATATCACAAAATACTATTCAGCCATTAAAAGAGATAAAGACTCTACATCTTTTGTATTAACCTGGATGGAGATGGAACACATTCTTCTTTAGTAATGCACCAAAAGAAAGGAAAAGCAAGAATCAAATGTACTCAATTCTAATATTAAGGCAATATATGAGCTAATACAAGGGGGTTGGGGGCAGGGGAAAGTAAACTTACTATGACACTGAGTTTAACAAACTACACAGGACAGAAGGTAAGATAAGCAAACATTATCTAAAAGGTAAACTTTGTGGACAGCATTAAATATTTAACACTTAGAAAGAACTTAAACATGTATGATGTTTGGCCATATTATCTAAGACCATGCAATATTGAAACATCAAAACTAAGAAAATCTCAATAAACTGTAAATTTCAGTTAATAACAAGTTAATACTGATGAATGTTAATAATGGGGGAACTACATGTGGAGTGCTATATGGGAAAGCTGTACCATTCGTTCAGTTTTTCTATAAATTGAGAACTATCTTAAAAATAATCTATCATAATAATAATTTTAAAAGATAGGCAGAAGTATACGAGAACAACAGCATTCTTTTTTTAGATAGTTAGGAAAGGACCTTGCAGGTCCCACCTACCTTTTTCCTTAAAAAAAATAAATAAATAAATAATGCATGTTCTGTGGCTACACACAAAGTCAATTCTACAGTTTTGTTTTTTTTTTCTTTTTTTGAGACAGGATCTCCCTCTGTCATCCAGGCTGGAATGCAGTGGCACATTCATAGCTCTCGGTAACTTTAAACTTCTGGCCTCTAGTCATCTGCCCATTAAGCCTGCCTCCTCAACTCTTTCTCAGTAGAGAGTGCTTCTATCTGAAATACTAATGAGTTAGAACAATTCGACACACCCCGTGTAGATCATTATCATACGCATACTGATTTTCCTCCCCATGGGCTATTTCATGTCCCTCAATTGTTTCTTTCTTCTTTTACTTTTTCTTCTAAGTTTTGGCATTTCATCGTGAGGCAAGAGTGATTTTTTGTTGTTGTTGTTGCTCTGCCTCCATCTTGGACTCTAACAACACTCACCGGGTTTGATGATGCTTCTTCCAATTCTGAGTTGTAAGAAACTCATCTTGCTTTCTGAACACTGTGACTGATGTAAAGAAAGCACAATCAAAGACAATCTCCAATTATTCTTAAGAATATTTGTATGAAATATTGAGTCAATAAAAATAATACTTTAAAACTATATGTGATAAATAAATTGTCATAACACAGCTCTTAACATCTTACCTGTGCACCTCTGTGCAGAGGTGTGAGAATTCTCTGGGCTATTTAAATTGATTGCAATCTTTGGGTCTTAATGCACAGTTTCTTCAACTCTACAGAGGTAGTACTACGTGCTTTTTCTTAAAGTGGCTTTACCTACTTACAGTCTGCATAGCAGTATACTTGGATTCAACTTGCTTCACATGATGAAATTCAAAAATTCAATTTTGATTTTGTTTTTATTTTCTTTGTGGTTAGTAACTTTGAACATCTCTTCTCATATTTAACAATAGGATATCTTCTTTTGTACAGTCCCTGTTCATCTCTTTTGCCTGTTCTCTTATTGTGCTATCTGCATTTTTTATCGATTTGTAATAGCTTTTATAATTTCTGGATAGTACTCCTTGTTTGATTTTATATCACATGAAACTCTTCTGTTTGTTATATTCCTTTCCATTCTCTTCATGGTGCTGTTAATGAAAAACTGTTGGGGGTATTAATAGTCAATTATAAATTATTTCCTTTTAGTTTGTGTTTTTTGCGGATTTTGAAGAAATGTACTCTTGTTTTGGATGTTATACATATTTTTACCATATGATTTAATAAAGTTGAATATCTTTTCCTTTCAAATGTAAGTCTTTAATCCAAACAGAAGTGGTTTTTACAGAGGATAGAAATAAAGTTCAGTATAAACTTTCTGTTCTTGTGTAACAAATTGCCATAAAACAATACTAATGAATTACCTCACAGTTTCAGTAGGTCAGACGTCCAGACATGACATAGTTGTACTTCCTGATCAGGGTCTCACAAGCTGAGATCAAGTGTCAGTTGGGCTTCATTCCCATCTGGAACCCAGTCTTTTTTCAAGCTCAGGTAGTCAGCAAGGTTCATTCCCTTGAGGCCCAGCTTTCTTTCTTTCTTTCTTTTTTTTTGACAGTGTTCTAATAAAACTTTATTGACAAAAACAAGAGGTGGGACAGATTTGATACAAAGGCTTACTTCCCCTGATCTAAAGGAATCTTCATTTTTTGTTCATTTCATAAATACTTATGGGGCATACATTTTCCTAGATGGATTTAATTCATCAGTTAACATAACACAGATGAAAATCCCTATTCTCATGGAGCACACATTCTAATGGAAGGAGGTAACAGAATATAAGAAACATATAAAATAAGTAAATAATATAGTATTTTAAAGGGTCATAAGTGCTTTGAAAATAGATTTACAGAGGATTAGTGGTACTACTTCGGGACTGGGGTTCCGATTTTAAATGGAATAATTAGGACAGGCTTTGTTAAAAAGGTGACATTTGAGCAAAGACTTGAAAGAGGTGAAGAAGTTGGCTCCAGGCCTATCTGGAATAAGAGTATAGGGAACATAGTGCAGAGTCCTTCAGGAGGAGTGTGACTGGCACAGATAAGGAGCAGCAGGGAGCCTGGGGCAGCCAGGAGCACAGCCAGCAAGGCAGAGGGGAGTCAGGGGGGTTATAGCTCAGTGACTTGGGCTTTTTCTTCAAGGAACAAGGGGAGACTTTTAAAAATTTTGAGATGTGCCATTTATCACTTTGGATATTGTGCTGATGGGCCGAGGTCCAGTTTTCTCCCTAGCTGTTGGCTAAGAACTGCTTTCAGCTCTTAGATGCCTCCCTCACAGCCTGGTCACATTGCTTCTTCCTGTTAACATACCACCTAACTTCAAGGCAGATGGGAACATCCACTATGCTTCTCTTTGTAAGGAACTGTCTGATTAGGTTGTACTAACCAAGGATATCCTGTCTTTTGATAAACTCAAAGTCAACTGAGTTGGGACACTGATTACATACGTAGAACTCATTTTTCCAAGTAATCTAACGTAATTAGAGTGATATCTCACCATATTCCCAGGATCAGCCCACACTTATGAGAAGAGATTAGCTTATTACCTGAAGACCTATACACAAAGCATGAGAATCCTGAGTTCAGCTTAAAATTTTGCCCACCCAGGGTCTCATTTACTTTTACCCTAATGGCCCAGTCTCATTTTGGTCATTTTCTTTCTCCGTATCATGCACTGTCAGATTCTCATAAATCAAGTTTTCATATCATGCGGGGGTTTTCCCATTTCATGATGCAATTACTTTTTACTATACCATTTTAGTTACTACAGTTTTATGATAATTCAGGTCAGCAAATCCTGTTACCACACCTCTTCTGAAGTGTTTCAGCTCTTCTTGGCATGTTGCCTTTCTTTTTAAAATCTGATAATTACCTGAGCAAGAGTCAGTTTTGAAAAATATTGACAGCATTAATAATTCATAAATATTGTCATGAATTTCAGTCATCCTGAATTTATGTAGATAACTTTCAATAAAATCCAATGATGCCTCAAAGTTTTTATAAATGTCTTGATTTTTTCCCTAAATGTATTCCTAGCTACTTTATATTTTGTTGGTCTTATAAATAGTATCTGTGAAATGAATGATGTTTGTAAACTACTTTTTATGGTATAAAGAAAACAATTTGTTCTCACATATTTTTTTTTATCTTCACCTTGCTAAGCACTCAAAACAATTCTAAGAATTTAAATATAAGTTCTTTCGCATTATGTACATAGGCAATTATATAGTCTACTAAAGCATGCTTTTGCTTCTTCCGTTCTATTGATATATTTTACTTTGCTTTGTCTTTTAGGTAGTATTTTAGTAAAATGATGAATGGGAAGGGTGGTAGCCTTCATCCTTGTGTTGTTGAACTTACAGTAAAACCTTTCAACATTTTATCATCAGTAATGATAGCTTCTTCTATGTTATTTTTATGGATATGAGGAAATATCCAGTACTTCAGATGTCTCTTATTTTTATTTATTTATTTTTTTGTGGAGACAGAGTCTCACTCTATCGCACTCGGTGGAGTGCTGTGGAGTCACAGCTCACAGCAACCTCCAGCTCTTGGGCTCAAGTGATTCTCTTGCCTCAGCCTCCCAAGTAGCTGGGACTACAGGCACCCGCCACAGCACCCGGCTAATTTTTCATGCAGTTCGGCCGGGGCCGGGTTTGAACCCGCAGCCCTCGGTATATGGGGTCGGCGCCCTACTCGCTGAGCCACAGGCGCCTCTTATTAATGCTCAGTACTAACAAGATCATCCAAGATCTGTGAACATTTTTGATCATCTTTAACAGGTCATTATTGGTGCACAAGGATGTAAAATCTTGAAGCTACATTTCCCAAACTTTCCTGTGACTTGTGTCCCAGACAACTTTCACCACAAGAAACCCTGGGATGATTTGGAGTGGATATAAGAGAATGAAAAGTTGGTAGCAATGGACAGGAGTCAGTTAGATTTTATTAAGATTTTGGCCGTCTCCTAAGAACTAATCACTTCATTTCTGATGGAAGATATAACCAATCATAAAACTTTTCCATTATCTAAACATAGTTCCAATTTTTTAAATGGCGTTTTTGATGTTTATTCTTTCATGCTTCAAGGAAGCCTGTTGTCTAGGCTTTTTATAGCCTATACTTAATGTGATTTCATTTCAAAAGTCTACAGTGGCTATGATCTCAAGACTGAACTTAATCAAATCTAAACTTGTTACCAAGAACAATTCTAAATAAAGAACTACAAAAATATCAGAATCTGGAATGGTCATCTTTTTTATCTAGTTAGATATGAAAGCCCCCCCAAACCTCATTATCAGTAGAAGAAACACATTAGTGTATAGTGGCAAAAATAATAGTTTAAATTTATACTGTCCATTTTTTGAAATGAAATGGTTATTCAAAGGGGGCTTAAATGACTAAGTAACTGTTTCAAAAGAACAATATGATGGAAATAATCAAAATAAGGATTATGGGTATGAAATGGTTGAGTCACACTATAATTGAATGCTTATAGAAGAAAGTGTAAATCCTGGGTTTAAATTCCCAGGTGAATGCATGGACTGGAAACCAGAGAGCTCTTATGACTTCCCTGAAATAATCTCACTACTCGCACAGAGGCAGATGAGTGTTTCTAAAAAACAGATAAACATTTTCATCCTGTGAATTGCTGGATTACAACATAGGCTAAACTCACAGCCTTATAAATATTTATTCTTAATGTTAAGGCACTAATTGGAAAAGAATAGCTTCTTGAAAATCAAAATGGAAACCTTTGGTTGGATACCCATTAATATGAATAACTTGAAGTTCAAATCCCACTGAGCCTTTTTTCCATAATAAGCACACTTTCCTCCACGTATGCCACCTCCTGGAGAACCTATGAATATCTCATCTGAGTGAGTTGTCTTGTAAGGAAAGCTACTTCCTCTCAGGACTTAGGCCATCAAATCTCTATCCTGACAGATCTACACTTAAAGGACAGAGGACAAATTAAAGTCTGTTGCAGGGGAAGAAGGATAGATGAAAGGGTGTTCTAATATATAGAATATATTGAACATATATAGAATATATTGGAACGTTTATATATAGGAACATTTGGGATATAGGAATAGATGAATTCTATTAGACCAAGGAAGAGGCCTATAAAATAGATGTGTCCAAATTTTTTACTAATAAAAACACTTTCTAGTAATTCAGAATTTAATATATAAGCTTGAGTAGCTGAGAACAATATTTGCAATTTGCTTTGTTGGTTAATAAAATGCCAGTAGTACATTGAAGTAAACTGTGATCCCAGACTTCTTTGGTATAATGCAGAAGAAACCCTTGTGGTTGATTAGATATTTTAGGAATAAAGTTAGAGTTACCCCAGCAAGAAAAATCATCACAGCTAGCTTAGTGTCTAGCTGAGGCCAAAGGAAACAAGAACTATTGAGTTGAGGAAGGATTTTATGAATACCAACTCAAGTCTATGACTCCTTTTAGGTAACAGAACTAAATAGCTATGCACATTTCATTCCTAGATATGCCACAGAGATTACTATCAAATATATTCAAAGATTTTGTTTTTACTCTCACCTTTATTACTTATTTTAATATGTACTGGTTATGGTTAACATTTAAATTATTGATTTAAATCATGGCAAAGAATGATTATTGTTAAATCATTTCCTTGAGAAAAGAATGCAAATCATTAAATGATTCTTGAGACAAGAAATGAAAATCATCTAAAAATTAATGAGGAATACAATGTGTCTCTTCATTTGAGAGGGAAGGTGAACTTATCTTTGTCTATACAAAGGAACATTTTACTAATATGTTTTAGCTCAAAATATTGTTAATGTGCTTTTAGATGTCAAATATTGAAAGATACAGCTTGTGCCTGAGACTGCCAGCAGTAATGCCCTTACTAGTCACCAGTTAAAGCCTTTATCTCTATTACAGGGGCATAAAATCTGGACTATATTTTCTAAATCTCCTCCCCAGCAGAAACTCAGTTGCATCCTGACAATAAGGGATGCTTGCAAAATATTTGGAGTGCAGAAGGGAATAGTGCATCATCATTACCCACAGGCAGCCAAATGGAGATGCGCTGGTGTTGGGAGAGGGTAGAAAAGGATTTTTTTTTTTTTTACTATTTGGGATTCATTGACAGTACAAAGAATTAGGTTACGTTGATCGCATTTGCTAGGCAAATATCCTCTTATAATTGTGTCCTGTCCCAAAGAGGTGTGCCATACACCATGAACCCCCATCCTCTTCCCACATCCCCTCTACCTGCTTTCTCCTTCCCCTACCCACTACCTAGTATTAGACCTTCTACTGCCTTCACATTAGAATTGAGGACATTGAATTCTTGCTTCTCCATTCTTGTGATGCTTTACTAAGAAGAAAGTGTTCCAACTCCATCCAGGTTAATACAAAACATGTAAAGTCTCCATCTTTTTTAATGGCGGAATCGTACTCCATGGTGTACATATACAATAGCTTGTTAACCCATTCCTGGGTTGGGGGGCATTTAGGTTGTTTCCACATTTTGGCAATTGAAAATTGAGCTGCGATAAGCATTCTGGTGGAAATGTCCTTATGATAAAATGATGTTGGACTGAAGGACGGTTTTATGACAAAGACTTTAGTGGCCATTGCAACAACAACAAAAATTAACAAATGGGACTTAATTAAACTGAAAAGTTTCTGCACAGCTAAGGACACAACAAGTAAAGCAAAAAGACAACCTTCAGAATGGGAAAAGATTTGCGGGATATGAATATGACAAAGGGTTGATAAGTAGACTCTGCAGAGAACTCAAATTAATCAATAAAAAAAGAATGAACGATCCCAGCTACCACTGGGCAAGAGATAGGAACAGAACCTTCTCTGATGAAGACAGACAAATGGCTAACAAACATTTGAAAAAATGCTCATCTTCCCTGATCATTAGAGAAATGAAATCAAAACCACCTTCAAATACCACCTAATCCCAGTGAGAATAGCCCACATCACAAAGTTTCAAAGCTGTAGACAGATACTGGCATGGATGTGGAGAGAAGGAAACACCTTTATACTGCTGGTGGGACTGCAAACTAATACAACCCTTTTGGAAGGAAGTATGGAGAATCCTTGAAGAACTCAAATTAGACTTCCCTTTTGTTCCTGCAATCCCATTACTAGGCATCTATCTAGTAGAAAAGGATTTTGCCAGCAATTTCTAGACATCTTTTTGAGAAGAGCCCATTTAGGTGTTATAGGAAGCAGAAATAATGGATATTAACTTTTCTATGATTTTAGGTCTTCTGGATTTCCTGAAATTTGCCTTTCTAATTTTTTTCCTAAGTTGGAAAGACTAAAAACCTTCCCAAATTAAATCAGGATAATTTCTGCTTTCCTCACTCAACTCTGAAGATTTCCCTTTCCAAGATACACTTTCAACTTGGAGCAGAAATACCACTTTTCTCTCAGATGGTGAGAATTCTGATGTTTGAATATCTGGCATTTTGGCAACCATGCTTCCTGCCTAAGTAAAATAAATCCCCAGTAATAATGGAAAATGATTTCAACCTTTGGATAAAATAAATTAACCAAAGTGCTTCCTAAGGGCGTGGAAATTTCTGGTTCCCAATACCCTTGTAACACAACTATCTCCCTGCCCCCTCACAGTCTGGTCATATGCGACTTGCCAGTCTTAGTTTTCCTTGTCATTTTGTGTCATGTTTCTATCACTTGCAAATGAGAGCCCCAAACACACAGACATACACATATACTTTTGTGCCAACCTATATATATACTGGGAGTGGTGGGTTCAAACCTGGCCCTGGCCAAAAACTGCAAAAAAAAAAGTGGAAAAAGTCATGAGGTATACTGATATTAATGATTCTGCATATAGAAATCTCAGAACTTTTATGAGTTTCTGTCAAGGAAGCGTACCTATAATAATTTTATAACTATAACAAATATGCTATATTTATAAATCATGTAAATATACATATGTTTACAAAACTATAGTTACCTCTATTATATATTAATATGCTCTTAGTTGATACCTCAGGATCAACTATATGAGCCAAACTATTAATGTATTATCATAGGTATTTTAAACATGCTGATCATGAAATCTGCATGTTTGACAAATAATTTAGAATCACAAAATTTCCTGGAAAGTAAACAGGAAAATATTCACATAAAATAGACAATTCTGACATTTTCAGTCATGAACCAGGGACCCTTAGCTCTAATATGAAGTCACTGTTTCAGCAGGAACATCTCATTGTGATGTGGCCTAGAAGTCACATCAATGACAAAACTTTCCACTACATAGGTACTGTATTCTTTATCCTTTATTACATAGGTACTGAATCTTTATCCTTTAGGTGCTGTATTCATTATCCCATATTAGAAAGAAAATCAGTCCACTCTTTCTAATAATGAAAGGTATTCTTTCAATATCACTTTTAGGAGACATAAGCAGAAGCAATTTGATCTGTATTATTTCCTTTAGATGAAAAAAATTAATAAAGTCAGAACATGAGTAAACATTTGCTAAAGTATAATCTTACCTTCTTTTGGAGCTTGGTAAACGTTTAAGAACATGCACATTTACATAATTATCATTCATTATGCATTACATGGACAGTAGCTCTCTCTATCCAGTTTAGCACCTTTGCACTTAGGTTTCCTGCCAGAGGATAATGATGAGGAACTGAATTTCAACAGTGAATATAGCACATCTATATCCAAACATAAAATTTGAAAGCAATTAATGCAAAGTGTTTAACAGTCCCTTTAATTTTAAATCAGTCCATGCTAGTAAAAGTAGATCACCTTATCTAGATGCCACAGAAGACCAAATTGGTCTTTCTGGCCATGAAAGCATTATCTTTCAAATTACAGCCACCTTCACTCAATGTTCTTCCAGTGACCTGAAAAAGTAAATACAGCTCCAAATGACTTAATTTATTCCATACATTTGGCAATTTGTTATCGCTTTACTACATTATAAAAGGCCCCTTTTTACCTGGCTCCCAGCTCTTTTGCTGCCCTTATCCATCATGACTGCCCTCATCAACCTTTATGTTTTATGTTCCTGGAAGACCGTTTACAGTTGCCTGAATGAAAGTTGCTTCTTTGGCATTTTACTTGTTCTTTTGTCAATATCCATCCACACATATTTAATCAGATATTTACTTTTCTTCTATAATATGCTATTTTACACACACAACACGGAGTACAGTAAACATTAAGAAATTCTGTGTGATGAAAAGAATGATTAAATGGCTTTGTGAATATATTTCCTTGTAGACTCATTTATTCACATATATGAATATAAGATATATATATGTACATTGTAAAACACCTGCTATGTGCAAAGACATATAGGAGGTGCACAGGTAATATAAAAGTGAATAACAAGAAATGACAATAGACCTTCAAGGAGTTAGAAACTGGAATTTGGGAAAGTTGAAAATAATTACAATGTGGGACAAATAAACTTTCACAAGGTGAATATGTATTTCACCTATTCATAATGTAATAGACAGCTGATACAACAGAGGAACTGGCGGAAACTTCATGGGTGAGGGTGACTTCATGGATGAACTAATTAATCTAAACAACAGAGGAGTATATAAAGAAATAAAGATGGTTTAGTTTAGTTATTTTGATTCACATTATAAGCCAATATTCAGAGAAATACAAAAACAGGAGGTAAAAATAAAAAGAGTTTTGTGACTAAAATCCAGATGTACCAAAAAAAATACAGTAACCCTTTTATTAACATTGGTTGTTTTCAAATAATACAAACAAATTGGAGCTAGTTTACAAAACAAAATTGAGATAGGAATAGAATATATTTATCATTAAAAAAAAACAAACAGATCTAACAGAAACCAAAAGGAATCAGAGTGATGTTGGAACTAGGACCTGAAAAACACCTAGATGCTTTTTCAGTCTTTTACCCTTTATTTTCTATCTGTACAACTGATCATTCCATATTTTTTAGGTAGTTTCAGAGTTTGGGATAGTAATTTTTACTGTTACTTTTATCAAAAACAGTATGAAATATAAAATAGCAAATTCAGACTGTTTCAAATTATTATGGAAAAGAATCTATTTATACCAGAGAGCAGTCAAGGATATTTCATACCATATATAGAGGCTTACCCAGTATAGAAAAGAATTTATATTCCAGAATGGGGTAGAAACTCTACATATTAATTAGTACTTCAGGTGGTTAAGAGTAGGCGGAAAATCTCAGCATCCATGTGGATAGTAAAAAGAATGAGAAAATGTATCTTCTATTTATGGGCAAGAACAGAAGCAGTTCGATTTTCATATGTTCAAGGATAAAAAACAGAACACATATAGGGATGAAAAGAAATGTTCTACATCATAAAAGACAAAGAACATATGATTCAAAAATGACAAACTTTCTGAGCTAAATGGTGCTGTACTCAGAGAAAATCATATCAAATATTTGATTTCTACTTTTAATGAAATTTAGTAAAAAATAGAGCCTGCTGGAAATACTATGCCTGTTTGCATATGAACTGGTGTAATGTGTCTTCCACCTTTTTTTTCAGTTGTCATTTTCATTACAAGGAAAAAGCTGGGCTTGCAAATAGAAAGCATGAGAAGGGTCCTCTCACCCCACTGTCTAACTTTACAATCAATCCTGTGTCCTCTCATCTGTGGCATTGATTGTCTCCGCTAATTGTGGGTTTTAAGTACCATTGTGAATTTCATCATCTCTGAGTTTTTAAATAATAATTGAGTAAATTGGAGAATTATAATCGATATACTATTTAAGTGCCATGTGTGTTATAGGTTATTTCAAAAAATGATGAAATTTTGGATGATATCAAGGAATAAAGCATAAACGTGTATATAGAAGGTGAAATTATGTGGATGTGAAGTTTATTAAAAGGGGAAAAACTTAGGGATATGGAGCAAAAGTCTTAAAAGTGTCATCTCCATAGAGATCAAAGCCCTCTAAATCATGACAGTTGTTGGAATGAGCCATTGATAAATAGCAAATAATAGACAATATTGCCTAGGAAGAGCAGTTTTTATAATGAAAGCTATGGCTGCAAAAGAAAGATGATTGTCATGAGAATGGCTATGTAATGGGAAATATATAGTAACAGGAGCTGGGAAGAAGCACATCAGAGTGACAGCCAGTGGTACATGAAATGGGGAAACCATTCACTTAAGGGGGCATCTTCAAAGCCAGGCTTTTCCTTATGGCAAAATCAGGTTAAGGAAAAAAACAATTACCTCAATGAAAAGTTAATTTGTATTGATGCTGAACAGAGCTTCCAAGAGAATGACAAAATAATGTGAGATGATGAATAGATTTATTAGAACCTCAATGAAAACCAATAGCCATGTCAAAAAACTAGGATTTGACATGTTGTGATAAATTCTAAATACTCAGTGGCGAACACAAAGGACAAAGTATCTGCACTCATGGAGCTTAGCCCAACTCACACACACACACACACACAAAATTATAACGGTGTGAAGAACATGAAACGGGTGTTCTTATTATCTACTATCTGTAATATTTTCTTATGACAGCATTTTAAGGAATTATATTAATTTCAATGTTATCTACATGATAAGCTTCTTATTCATTTTTCAAAATGGACCTAAAAATGTTTAAATGAGTTTCGATTTTCAATACATGTAGATTCCAGGTAGATGATAACAGTATTAAAGAACCCTCAACACTAGATTTTAAAAAAGTCTAAATTTATAAGTTCCTGGTGAGTTCTACTTTTTCCTAAAACAATTGCCTCCATAGGTAATTACCAAAGGAAGTATACACCGTACTCATGTTTCAGGACTATACTTTTCCTATTACCACATCATAGGTACTATTCCCCAAAAGATGGTGAGATGATTCTATCATCCTCAGAGGTGCTATCGTCAAAACATCATGTTGAGAACTGCATACTACAAACAGCAGAGCAAGCTCTCACTCACCCACGGGTAGTAATATAGGGGTTCACTTGACCTACTTTGCAGGTCAGGTATTAAATTTTGTATGATCCTTATATATCAAATATACCCCTGGAAATATCTATAAATTTTTCTTATGCTTGGTATCTTGCAAAAAAAGTAGTAAATGTGAGATATGGAAAAACCTTGTATTTGGAAGAATATTTTTCTCAATTTTCACTAATAATTTTACAATCAGGAACCCCTTCCCTGTTAAGCCCTTTTTGGTTGAAATAGGCTTGATGTAAATCAGATATCTGCAGGATAATTTCTTTATCATTCCATTCTTTTCCCTTTTTTATCTGGTTTCACTAGCACTTCTGTAAGAAACATATAATTGTTACACATATGAGGGTTTTTTCCTTACTTCATCAAGATAAGGAGTTTTAGAAAAAAGACAAACATAATGTTAAAGGAATGGAATAATAAATGTACACAGGACCAGAATGACAACTTAAACGTAAGCCTGGGTGTGAAGATGTTTCTTACATAAGTCAGGACAATAAGTACAAAAATAATCACTATAGAGAAAAAGTATGGTATTTTTTCCTTTGAAAATATTTATAAATTCTGATTATGTTAACATTTGCTATTACCAGATTTTTCTCAGTGAATGCTGATTTTTTTGTTATTGTTGTTGCTAATCTCTCTTATTATTGGCCAATGCATTCATTAATAATTTCTTTATACTTCTATGTTGCAGGAAAACCTGATGAGTTTTGTGGAGTGGAACTAATGCTTAGCAAATTCATTTGCAAAGGATTCAATATAAATTTTGCACACCAAACAGAATATCTCTGAGTCTGAACTACTGAAAAAACTGACTTGCAACATTAGCAATGCCCATTTATGGGAAATAAGAATCCTAACAATTTGTATGTAATTGTACTTGTCAGCATCACCTATAACTTGAATATAAGTTTTGAAGGACTGCATTTATTATGTCAAAGGCAAATTAGCAGCTGCTCAAATGGGGATGGTGGAATTTTAATATAACATCTGCAGCATAGCTTTACATATCTGGAATCAGCTTTTCTCACCAAAGAGCTTTCAGTGAATTTCATTGAGAAACTGCTCACTCCATATGTCTCCTACAGGGTTTCCAATTCTCTATAGTAACGACTATTTTAACTGGTATGGATGGGCCCAAAAAGTATGTTTGTAATAATTTGAACTTTGTTATTTAATTTAATTCATTGCTTAATTACTATTTTCCTATGAATGATTATACTGTGGTTAATATGTTAGCACAGCAGTATTCCCAGACAGTTTTTTTGTTTGTTCGGCGGTTGGACTTTAAGGGGGGCAGAGTTAATATTTTGCATGAAATACCTTATTTTATAACAGTGAAATTGCTTTCTCTTTTGTCTTGTGATTTTTTTTGAGGTGAAATTTAAGTTTTTGTGTGAGTAGTACTATTATACCTATCTTTAAAAAAATTTAAAAAAAAACCTTTATGTCATTAAGACTTATCCAGATCACATACAACCCT